>JAKCPI010001999.1:0-135407 GCA_023213315.1 Euborellia annulipes | reverse complement strand
CCACTGTGCGACGTTCGGTATACGAGGTTAGCACTCTAACCCCTACACCAAGCCCCGAGGGCAATCATATCATCTCCATATAGGAAGAGGTTGCCCCCCTGATTCAAATTCGTTCCGGCGCCCCTGTAATATCTTATATATTATGTGTATAATTTCTTATTTATCTTCGTTTTTGTTTGTCAA
Organism: Euborellia annulipes; assembly: GCA_023213315.1. Classification (NCBI taxonomy): domain Eukaryota; kingdom Metazoa; phylum Arthropoda; class Insecta; order Dermaptera; family Anisolabididae; genus Euborellia; species Euborellia annulipes. The sequence continues at coordinate 135,224 of JAKCPI010001999.1, read as the reverse complement.
TTTTATCATCCAAAAGCGATATACCCAGTAAAGAAAAAGACCTCTTCTTCAGTTAAATTATATTTGGAGGAAATTTAGGGTAAAAAAACCCAGACAAACAAGGACTACCAGATATCTGTTTCTTTATGACAACGACTTATGTTAAGCTATGGATTCAATGTATTTCGACAGTAAAGGCAAGTTTTCAAGATTTTAGCTTTCTGAAAGCATTACAAGATTACGAAAGGTTCTGATCATTTTTAAAGCAGCCTTAAGAAAATTTTTCCCTAATATAATTTAACTAGCGAAGTGATCATTATATCTCTTTTGTATGGTGAAGTTGACGTCCAAACAAAAACGAATATGGTAATTAATTTAAAGAAGAAAAGTCGAGAGGATTTCGTAAAAAGATATTCTCCATTGAAGGTAGAACGACACTCTTTTTGAAGAGAATCCTCTCTTGTGGCAGATTTAGGAGTCAAAAGACCAGTTCTTTCTCTAAAAGCTGTGAATGATACAGCTGAAAGGGCTGTAATGCTAATAGAAAACTTTCATAATAATCGTTGAGGGAGACCAAAAGCCATTCCTTCAACGTTGTGAGCTGGAGCAGAAAGGAGGCATTTTTATCACGACTGTAAAAAAAAGGAAATATCAACAAAATTTATTACTTTTTTGTACTTTTAAGTAAATATTGGTATTTAATTTCTTGTTTTATTATTTTCTAATCAAATTATTTCAACAAAATTAAATAATTGCATATTAAAGATAGGAAGTCGCCGCGGGAGCGCGCCAATACTCTCTCACCTAACTGGGCATGTTTCAAGGGGGGTAGGGGGTAGTTAATGAACTTTCAATGATGTAAAATTTATTTTGCGAGTGTTTTTTAATAGAATCAACAAAATTATAACCTATCCGAGAAAAAAAAATTTCGAAATTTTTTCGCAGGGGGGTTGGGGGGGCTAAATGAACTCCGATTGACGTAAAATTTGATTTGTGGGTATTTTTTAATATAATAAACAAAATGAGAACGTATACGCAAAAAAATAAAAATTTTCAAAATCCCGCCCAAGACGGTCGGGGGAGGTAAATGAACTCCAAATGGGGTCAAATTTTATTTACGAGTGTTTTAGAATATAAGTAAAAAAATTAGAGGGTATAACCAAAAAAAAAATAAAAATCGAAAAATAAGGGACACCCTAGTGTATACCCATTAAAATCTCGACATCACATTTTCGACATGATCGCAATACTTCTTCTCTCTATATATTACATATATAGGTAAGAGAAGGTAAAAACAGATTTTTTTTTGTTTCAATTTAATTGCCGTATCTGTCAAATGTGAATTTACGATTGAAATCAGCAAATCGCTGTCATGTATCATCAAATGCTCATCCGTCAGTTGCAATATTTATGTTATGCCGTAAATCGACCTTCTCTAATATCAATGGGGGGGGGGGGGGGCACTCAGCCCTTTCTTTTTTTTAATACTCACACACATAATTTTTATTACTCCTCTCAAAGATGAAATAAAGCGGGGCAAGTGCCTTTTCTTTTGATGAAAATGCGAAAAAAAGAAGCATGTTTATTTACAAGTTCGCGTCCATTAGAGCAGGGCGTGGCTCTAAATAAAGAGAGCAAATTAAAAACAGCTAAAGGGAAGTAAATAAATAATTTATTTTAACGTGTGGGGCACGGAGGGTGGATTCAGGCAAAATTTAGTACAATAAATAAATAGCAAGATAAAGGAGAAAGAAATAGCTGGCCAAAATTGAAAATATTTCTGTCTTTTGTAACGCGCTATCCCCATGGTTTATATGTGTATAAGTGGACTTCAAATTTTGAGAGCAAAATGAGAATATACTTTTGAAAGAGCATCTAAAAATTAATTGATTTTTGAATTTTAATCAAAATCGTTAGAGCGAATTTTGAGAAAATAAAAAAAAACTGAAAAACTACATCAGTAAAGTACTAGTACTTTTTGGCCGATTTTGTTCAAAAGCTTATTTTCACGCTCTAGGGAGGTGTCTAACTTGAATATAAAATTTCAACCTCGTAGCCCAATTCCTTCATGTTTTAAATAAAACACACACAGACAGACAGACCATATCGCGAAAAGCACTTTTTTGGATTCAGGGGACCTCAAAACGTGTATATCCATCAAAATCTCGACATCGAATTTTTGACATGAAACCAATTCTCTCTCTCTCCGTATATTAACATACATATAGAGGCATAGGCGCCGGAACTGGGGGGGGGGGGGGGGGCAGGGGTACATTGCCCCCCTGGCATCCTACAGGGGGGGGACAGAGGGGGGCAAAATTTCTTCTTTTATTTCATTTATTTTTAAAAATGATATATTTTCACTTTTGAAAAATAAAATCTTCTAAATTAAAAAAAATTAAAAGAGTAAGAAATTTATTTTTTTCAAACCTTTTTCCAAAAATTTTTGATAAAATCACTAGCAAATTTTTTAAAATTTTAATTTTATTAAAATTGTGATTTTATTTAAAAGTTTTAAAGTTTTATAATAGATTTGTTTTTGATTTACACTATTTGAACATATTAAATTATTTTAATTTTCTAAAAAAAAATTTTTGCCCCCCATGATTCAAATTCGTTCCGGCGCCCCTGTATAGAGGTAAGAGAAAGTAAATGGCATACTTAGATAAAGTATAATTCAAGTTCTTAATGATTGCTGATCTGTAAAATAACTAAATGTTGTATACGTATTTTAACAAGAATTAATAATAAGGCTTTCATTTTGATTCATTTTTTCTCAAAAGAGTAAAAAGTGTGCTTGGTTCACTTTTGCTCTCAACCCCTCATATGTACAGTATATAAGTTATAAGCGTATAGAGAGAAAGCATTGGATTCATGTCAAAAAGTTAATGTCGAAATTTTAATGGAAATACACGTTTTGAGGGCCTCAAAAAAAGTCCCTCAAATATCTCAAGAACGAAAAGAGCTAGGATGTTGAAATTTTATTTTTAAGTTAAGCACCTCCCAGACACGTGACATGAAGCTTTTGAAAAAAATCGGTCAAAGAGTACTAGCACTTTACTGATGTAGTTTTTCTGATGTTCTCAAAATCCGCTTAAAAGATTTTGAATATAATTAATAAATAAAATATTTTCTTCTATAAATATTATTAAAATGTTCTTTAAAACGAATATTCCCATTTTGCCCTTGAAATTGTTTGAAGCACACTTTACTCTTGTATTTCATAGGGGTCCAGGGTAACAAAATATAAATATTTTTCTATATTTATAAATTTTACATCTTGAATTCTAATATGTTGGCAGAAATTAAAATAGTGTATGTCGACGGAAAAAATATGGCGTGATAGAACACCACCGAAGTAAAAAGAAAGTGCGACCAGTCACACCTGAGTTGTTTATTTTGCTAAAGCCATTTCTATTTCAGATGATATTCTTATTCATTTAGGTATGGAATAGTCTGGTGTAAAGACAACTTTTAGTTATCGCTGTGCGACAAAATCAAAGATTGCCCTCGGAGTTGAAAATTTAATTAATAGAACAAGATTAATAATTTTTTTTTTTCTGTTCATCTTTAATCCCACCAATTGGTCCATGAGCTGTCTAGGCTGTTTAGGCTCTTCTAAATAATAAAGACTTCTTTGTGAACGAGTAAATAAAATAATTAATTTCTATTAAATAAAATCTTTGCTATCAATAATCGAATCACATTTCTCTTTTGATATCCGTAGAAAGGAATAAAATTCATTAAATTGACACCGGCGACCGTGGGCACTAGTTGAAACACTAAATATAGGGAATTTAAATTGCAGAAGGAATATTCCCAAGGAGAATGCAGGCATTTTATATAATAAAGATTCGTAACGTTTCGGTTCGGGTTTGTGCCATCATCGGAGCTACAAACAGAGAACTAATTTCTTGAAACAGACCAAGATCTTAATTTATTGGAAAAAAACATCAAGTTACTTGGTTGTGTTTAGTCTCCGATGTTAGTTGACGTTCTTCTTTCCTTGCCTTAAACCCGATTACAGTGCGGGGTCGGTGGAATGGAATTTGTGCGACCGGAAGGAATAGAACAGGCCGGCCCGTCGTACGGTCTGACGCCTGTTGAAAATGTAGAAGGAAGGGACAAACATGTAAAGAACAGAAGTACTGCCAGTCGCAGCTCGGGTAGCTCGTGGTCGCCATCCACGTACCCACAAGATGTGGCCCTGAGCAGATATTATTTGACGTTTTAAAAAGAAAATAGAATTTTTTCTCTTACAAATGTATTGTGAAGCCGAAACCAAAATGAAGTGCTTCGGTTGTCTCAGTCAATAAAGATCTTGAAAAAAAAAAAAAAAAAATTATATTTTCTTTTTAAAACGTCAAATAACATCTGGAGACTAAACACATCCAAATAACTTCCTGTCTTTTTCCCATAAAATGAATTCATAATTAAATGCTTAAGTTATTTTGTTTTACCAATATATACCAAGAAACATATTATAGAACCTTTTAAAAATAACATCAGATTAAAATCGCAGTTATGTTATTTTTAATTTAATATCTTTCTTCATATATATAGGCCTATAGGCCTACATTGGCAAAACAAAATATCTTAAGTATTTAATAAGTTTATTAATTTCCTGTTTGTAGCTCCGAAGATGGTTCAAACCCTAACCGAAACGTTAGTAAGTGATTAGGAATTTTTATTATATAAAATTTGGCTGCATTCTTCTTGGAAATATTCCTTCTTACCTTTGGCATAATACTACAGTTATAACTAAAGCCCGGATTTTTATGCAGTAAAAACCCTTAAATATGCAGTAAAAGTATTGCAGCAAAATATGCAAAATAAATGACAAAAATATCAGTTAAAAGATTTCCAATTAAAGGTAAATCATGATGTAAAACTAATCGAAGTTTTAAAGTAAACATTTTTTAACGAATGTCCGGCCTTTCCCGTAGAGGTTGCGTCAGAAACAAACAACAGTATTTTATTTTCAATCGACCCTGTTGAAATAAATTTTAACCCATCGTTAACAAATCTAAATATATACGAGTATAGGCCTAGTTTCAAATTAATTTGATTCAAAGACCAAAAATGAATTTTTTTGACCATTCGGGGATATTCAACTTTATGCAATATTCACCAAATATGCAAAAAATAGATGTCATCTTCAGAATTGTATAAAAGAATTATTGATGGCTAGCGATTAATTTAAATAAAATGTCTCGTCAATCTTTTTTTCTGATCCAACAGGTATCTGTCTGGGCGTAGTCTAGGCGTCGAAAGGATTAGAGAGTAGAGGGGTGGGGGGGGGGGGAGAGCAGACGCCCCCCCCTCCCCCATTGACGCTATCTGGCGGTCGATAGGCGTTCGGGCAGACAGCCCGGCGCGGCGCGCCGCGACTCTACAATCTACCCTTGCTTATTTTTTTGCTATAACCATTGACGCCGGAATTTAATTCTCATCTTTTTGCTTGCATTTCATGTTTATTCCGTTTTTCGTTGAGTTTGTTGATTAATAGGTGAGACCTAGGATTCTCTCTCTCTATTTCGGTATTTCTAGGCCTACTTGATGGAACCCCTGAATCCAAAAAAGTGGTTTTCACGACATGTTCTGTTTGTGTTCAATTTAAAGCATGAAAGAATTGAGCAATGAGGTTGTAATTTTATTTTTAAGTTAGGACGTGAAAATAAGCTTTTAGTTAAAAGCCAAAAAGTACTTGTACTTTACTAATATACTTTTTCATTTTTTTTTTTTTTTTTTTAAATTCGCTCTAACGATTTTGATTAAAATTCAAAATCAATTATTTTTAGATGCTCTTTCAATTGTATATTCTCTTTTTGATCTCAAAATTGTTTGAAGCACACTTTACTCTTGCTTTTTTTTTTTTTTTTTTAATAAAAAACATTCACTTTTTTTTTCTCATTCACACTCACACTCAGACACACATTCACACAGTCTTCTCCAGGGGCGCCGGAACAAATTTGAATCAGGGGGGGGGGCAAAAATTTTTTTTTAGAAAATTAAAATAATTTAATATGTTCAAATAGTATAAAACAAAAACAAATCTACCTTTAAAAATTTTAAATAAAATTACAATTTTAATAAAATTAAAATTTCACCGTCCCCCCTTACTTTTTTAAAAATTTGCTGGTGATTTTATCAAAAATTTTTTTAGGCTCTATTTATACTGTTTGAAGGAAATAAATATTTTTATTTTTCTTCTTTTAATTCAATATAAAATATCTTTAGAAATACAATAGGCCCCCTTGACTCCCCCTGGGACCGCCCTTGTGCACTACATAGGAAGGATAGGAGAAATAAATAAATATAAATGTTTTTAAATTTTACATCTTGAATTCTAAATATATCGGCGGAAACTTATATATCGACACAAAAAATCTGGCGTGACAAGCACAGTTCACAACTTTCTCTTATCAAAAATAAGAGAAAGTTGTGTGCCGTCACATCAGATTTTTAAGGCCAATTGTTTTTTCGAGTCGGATTTTTTTTTCCTTAAAAAAATCAACTCGCCATATTTGGTTGGAATCTATTAACTTTCGTGATTCGTTTGGTTACAATTATTCAAAAAAAAAAAAAGATGGAAATTTTCGAGAAAATGTTGCCGAGGGGCGTAAATAGGCAGCAGACAGGAGTCAAGAGATTCTAATTTTAATACGACCTTGCGGCTTTGGTGGAAAGAATCATTTTTTTTTTTGTTCCTAGACGAAAATAAACCTAAAGTAGGGCCTTTATTTATAAACCCCAACAGGAAGAGGGTCACATTTTTGTTTCTCCTCTTTTCCGTACCTTGCATTTTATATTCAATAGAGGGAGATGTTTTTTCTTTTTGTTTCATTGATGATGTCATGCGACACTCACTTGTCTATTATTGCGATGTTGGGGGGGGGGGGGGATTGATTCAAGAAAATTTCAAACATACATCCGTTTCTCTTATAAACTCTGAAATGTTCTTTCTTTTTTTTTTTATTTTTAAATATTATCATTTATCCATCATTTGTTTATTTCTCTTTTGCTTTTTGTTTATTTAAAGTTTTTTTTTTTTTTTTGTTCATCTACTATTTTTGTAATTCGCTGATGTTCTTTTTATTTGAGCTGAATGCAAAGGAATTTTATATTCTCTCTTTTGTTATTTCATTTAGTTTAGATGCCCACTGACGAGTTTTATTAATATAATAGCCCCTGCGGGAAGTCGGTCAAATAGAGCGAGACAAACGGACATTCTGCAGATGTCACATCCAAGCTTTTATTTTACTTTCTCCTATCATGTGCGTTAAATATTGGATTCATGTCAAAAATACGAGATTTTGATGGAAATACACGTTTTGAGGCACTCTGAAGCCCAAAAAAATTGGTCTGTCTGTGAATAAAATAAAGTAAAGACCACACTCTTAACCAGAGTTGGCAGGTTTTATCCCGCCGAGTATAATACACGGTTTTATACATGTATAAAACTATCGCGGATAAAACTAGGACGATGTATAAAAAGTATAAAACTGTAAAAAAAACAACTCTCCGCCCCTGAAAAAACAGCTTAAAAGCTTTTCATATTTTATAATGTTTTAAAGCATTGACGATGTTGTTTGCTTTTTATTTAGTGAATAATATAATCAAAATATTAATAATTGAAAAATGAAATTTTATTTGAATTTCCTTCCTCGTCAGGTTTGCGCATGTGCATCCATGTTTTATACATTTTATACGTTTTATACATTTTATACGTTTTATACAAGTTTTATCCTCAATTTTTGTATAAAACTGCAAAATTGTGTATAAAACCCAACTCTGCTCTTAACGGAGTCTTTTTTTAATTAAACATAAGCAGGGAAAGTCGTCCCGGTGGGGAAGGGATGGAGATGTCCGGGAATAATTAAAATGATTCATCAGAATAATCGATCTGGAAATAGTTAGTTACAGAGAAAATGGACGAGAATTAACAAGTCGTTATATTTTGTTCGAGCGTTATCATTAATAAAAGAATTTTATTTTTTTGGTTTAACTGTGATTTATTTGTAATTACAACGTTATAAACCGAAAATCAAATTCATTTATCAGGTCGTTATATTGTCAATATAAAAATGAATATAGGAATTGAGAAGTATTTCTTGGACAGGAGCTGGTAAAATGATGAGGACGAGGATGAGGACTCGGGGGGTAGCAGAAAATGGAAAAGAAGAGGGATGGAGAAGAGGAAACAAAGAAAGTTAATTGATGAAAGTAAAAAAAAATATCAAATGAGGAAGAAAAATGAAGAAAGTTCGGAACACGCAAGAATCAAAACTCTGTTAAATCTCTTGAACATGTAAGTTCAACAATTTCCAGAATCTAGTCAAAGCCCCGCGTTTAGAGAACCTGTTAAAAGTCCTGATGCCATAAACAAGACTGCAGGTAAAAGTCCAGAGACCAGAACCTTTTTAAGGTCCTGATGCCGTAAACAAAACTCCCGAATTATCTAAAAATCCAGAATCCTCGGAAGCCATGTAATTGAATGCTGTGTAGCGTTAGAGAATGTGTCAGGAGAAAAGCAGAAATGTTGGCAGGACAAATTCTAAGAAATGGCGATGAATGGGAGAAGAGAATGAATTTCCAAAAAAAAAAGTGTAACTAAAATTCTAAACTCGAAAAGGGAGATGGGGGAAGTTAAATAAATAAATACATTTTCCATATTAGGGTTTAATAAACTTGTTAGTTGGAGATGTTGTTCAAAGTTCTATAATTAACAACTTTACAGAGAGAGGGAGAGAGCTAAGGAAAAGTTTAATCACATAATTTGATAATACATAATTAAGATTAGATGATTTCATGTTAGATGAAGAAAAATTTTGCAAGTTTGAAGGCGTGCTATTTAACATTCGCTTTTGTTTTTGGAAAACGTTTTTAATTAACTTTTTTTTTGTGACTAAAAATATTAATTTATACTAACAAAAATAATTCTATTTATTTTTCCTTTTATGGGAAATGAAGTTTTAGTAGCAGAAGTTCAATAGTTAGTAATATAAATAAAGTTTTTTTTTTTTTTTTGGAAAATGATGTTTGCTTCATGCAATTAACGTCATTTGCCTTCTAGTGCTGTGTGTCTGGTTCTAGTAGTGGTCATGGGAGGTGTCTTCCTTAAAAAGGGGTTCCTACTTCTACTACTAGCCCAAAAATTGGTTCCACAATACGTCATTGTACAAGAGGCATATGGTTCTCGTTATTCGTCGTTAGATTGAGACCCCGAAGATATTATCGTTTCGAATTGACAGTTCTTCCCTTTTGTGATTGTGATAATTAATCAATTGAGGACGAGGAAGATATTTTCTTTGGGAACCAGAAAAGCAGGGTGATGTTCTCTATGAAGAAATGAATGTCAAAGTCCTTTTCCTTACGACTATGAGGATCATACTATCCTTTTTAATGGTTATGGCCGTAAAGCTGAGGATTGTAAACCAATTTTGAAATTTCTGATATGATCACAAAACTTTTATGACTAATTCTATTTTTTTTTAATTTAAAACAATAATACTGGCTAAATGTAGATATATCCATGGCCATTTAGTTAAAAATAATCTTTGCTTCATTTTTTTTCTTCTTCATAAAAATAAATTCTCAATGTGGAAAATAATTTGCTTCTTTTTGTTCAAAGTGATTATTGATACGGGAGACTAATTGATTGGTATCAAGGATAAAGAGACTTAACTTGTTTTGAGTTTATTAAACTTTATTCAACATATTATCTATATTCATTATATTAATTTTGACTTTGCTTTGTTTACAGCTCACGCAGCTGGACTGTCGCCTTCATCCACCCAGGGATCAGATAAGGCTGGCCTTGTGGATTCAACCGAAAATGAAGAACATATTTCCGCGGAGAAAAGCACTTTAATTGACGAAAGTAAAGAACCAATTAGTTTATCAAAGTCGGAAACAGCAGTCCCAAGTCCTGAAACGGTTTCACCGGACCAAATAGAACTTATAGAAAAAACAGAATCAGATAAAAGCAAAGAAACTAAGAATGAAAGGCTAATAATATCAAATGAAGAGGAAAAAGGAAAAACACTAGATATAGGATTAAAAGAAAATGAAGAAAGTTCGGAAAAAACTAATACGCAAGAAGTAACAAAAATTAATGAAACAATAAAATCCCCAGAAGCAATTAAAACTCCAGAACCTGTCAAATCTTCCGATCATATAAGTTCAGAGAGAACGAATTCTCCAGAGTCTAGTAAAAGCCCTGAGGTGACAAAATCTCCAGAACCTGTTAAAAGTCCTGAGGCCATAAACAAGACTCCAGAATTAATTAAAAGCCCAGAAGCCTCGAAAACCCCTGAGATTGCAAAATCTCCAGAACCTGTTAAAAGTCCTGAGGCCATAAACAAGACTCCAGAATTAATTAAAAGCCCAGAAGCCACGAAAACACCTGAATCAGTTACAAGCTCTGTGGCTACAAAATCTCCAGAACCTGTTAAAAGTCCTGAGGTCATAAACAAGACTCCAGAATTAATTAAAAGCCCAGAAGCCTAAACCCAGAATCAGTAAAACCCCTGAGATTGCAAAATCTCCAGAACCTGTTAAAAGTCCTGAGGCCATAAACAAGACTCCAGAAGCAGTTAAAAGCCCAGAAGCCTCGAAAACACCTGAATCAGTTACAAGCTCTGTGGCTACAAAATCTCCAGAACCTGTTAAAAGTCCTGAGGCCATAAACAAGACTCCAGAAGCTAATTAAAAGCCCAGAAGCCTCGAAAACACCTGAATCAGTTACAAGCTCTGTGGCCACAAAATCTCCAGAACCTGATAAAAGTCCTGAGGTCATAAACAAGACTCCAGAATTAATTAAAAGCCCAGATGCCTCGAAAACACCTGAATCAGTTACAAGCTCTGTGGCTACAAAATCTCCAGAACCTGTTAAAAGTCCTGAGGCCATAAACAAGACTCCAGAATTAATTAAAAGCCCAGAAGCCTCGAAAACACCTGAATCAGTTACAAGCTCTGTGGCTGCAAAATCTCCAGAATCTGTTAAAAGTCCTGAGGTCATAAACAAGACTCCAGAATCAGTCTAAAAGTCCAGAGGTCATCGAAAACACCAGAATCAGTTAAAAGCTCTGAGATTGCAAAATCTCCAGAACCTGTTAAAAGTCCTGAAGCCATACACAAGACTCCAGAAGCAGTTAAAAGTCCAGAGGTCTCAAAAACACCAGAATCAGTTAAAAGCTCTGAGTCCGCAAAATCTCCAGAACTTATTAAAAGTCCTGATGTTATAAACAAGACTCCAGAATTAGCTAAAAGTCCAGATACATCTAAAACATCTGAATCAGTTGAAAGCCCAGAGATTGTGAAATCTCCAGAACCTATCAAAAGTCCTGAGATTATAAACAAGTCTCCAGAATTAGCTAAAAGTCCCGAAGACGTAAAATCATTGGAATCAGTTAAAATCCTTGCGGCAAAATCTCCAAGTCCTGCGGCTGCAAAGTCTCCAGAACCTATTAAAAGTCCTGTGGAGATAAACAAGACTCCAGAATTAAGTAAAAGTTCAGAAGCCTCGAAAACACCAAGCCCTGTGACTGCAAAATCTCCAGAATCTATTAAAAGTCATGAGTCCATAAACAAGACTCCAGAATTAGTTAAAAGTCCAGAAGCTTCTGAAATCAGTTAAAAGTTCAGAGATTGCAAAATCTCCAGAACCTGTTAAAAGTCCTGAGGTAATAAGCAAGACCCCAGGATTAGATAAAAGCCCCGAAGCCGCAAAATCACCGGAATCAGTTAAAAGCTCTACGGCTGCAAAATCTCCAGAGTCTGTTAATAGTCCTGAGGCCATAAGCAAGACTCCCGAAATAGTTAAAAGCCATGAAGCCGTAAAATCACCAGAATCAAGTAAAAGCCTTGATATTAAATCTCCAAGCCCTACAGCAACAAAATCTCCAGAATCTTTAAAAAGTCCTGAAGTCACAAATAAAACTCCAGATTTAGCCAAAATCCCAGAAACTTTAATATCTCCTAAATTAGATAAAAGCCCTGAGACTACAAAATCTCCAGAATCTGTTAAAGGCCCTGATGACACAAACAAATCTCCAGAATTAGCTAAAAGTCCAGAAGCTGTGAATTCTCCAGAAGCTATAAAAAGTCCAGTAGCTTTAAAATCACCGGTACCAGTTAAAAGTCCTGAAAATACACAATCTCCAACCCCTGCGGCTTCAAAATCTCCAGAACCTGTTACAAGCCCTGATGTCAAAAAGACTCCAGAATTACCTAAAAGCCCACAGGTTGCAAAATCTCCAGAATTAGTTAAAAGTCCAGAGGCCGCAAAATCTCCAGAAGCCTCAAAGTCACCTGTAAAAAGTCCAGAGGCTGCAAAATCTCTAGAAGCTGTTGAAAACTCAGATGATTCAATATCACTAGAACCAGTTAAAAGTCCTGCAAAGCCTCTAGAATCTGCTAAACATCCAGAACCCATAAAATCTCCAGAACCTGTTAAAATCCCCGAGGCCTCAAAATCACCGGAACCAATTAAAAGTCCTGAACCCTCAAAATCAACAGATTCAGTTAAAAATCCTGAAGGTGCAAAATCTCCAGAAGCTGTTAAAAGTCCTGAGCTTATAAACAAAACTCCAGAATTATCTAAAAGTCCAGATGACTCAAAAACATCAGAAGCTGTAATAATTCCAGAAGCCTTAATATCACCGGGACCAGTTAAAAGTCCTGAGATCGCAAAATCCCCAGAATCGGTTAAAAGCTCAAAAGCCTCACAGGAACTAAATAAAAGTTCTAATGATGAAGAGATTAAAAAATCACCAGAACCAGTTAATTCTTTTGAATCTGCAAAATCCCCTGAAACGATTAAAATTAGTGAAGAAAACGCAAATACTGTGGTACCACATAAAATCCCTATAAATGATAACAGTTTTGAAGAGTCAAAATTTTCTGAATCATTGCAATCTGCAAAATCATCCGAACAAAGTAAAAGTCCAGAAGAGGATGCAACGTCTACTCACGCTGAGATTGCCAAACCTGTAACGCCTGAATATCTCAAAAGTACAAAAGAAACGGAGTCAAGTGAATCCAAAAAGTCTCCCGAACTGGCTAAAAATGCTGAAACAATATCACCTGATCTCAATAAAGGCTCGCAATTACCTAAGTCTCCAGAAACAGTCACTTCTGAATCAGCAAAAGACTCGGGGATCAAAAAATCTCCTGAACCTGAAGCGAGAAATGAATTAGAAAATGACAAAGTAACTGAGGATAAAAGCTCTAAAATATCCACTGAGAGTTCCGAATCTTCATCTTCATTAGAAAAAAATTCAGGACCAACAGAGACTGTAAATATTTCAGAATCTATTAACTCTGAGAAAAATAAAATATTAGATCATTTGCAAAATGTTGAGTCATTCAAGTCATTGCCTTCTGAAAAAAATCTAGAAGAAACTAAGACAACAGAATCAGAACCAAATAAATCTAGTTTTAAAAGTACAGATCTAGTCGAAAATTCAGAATCCCAAGCATCACCAGAATCGTCAAGAAGCCCAGATATTACTAAATCCCCTGAATCTGCAAGATCTTTAGAAGATATCAAAGATTTAGAATCCAACAATAAATCATTAAATACCTCTCAAGCGGAGAAATCATTAGATTTGAAAAATGAAAATGAAATTTCTTCAAATAAAAAAGAAACTTCTAGTCCGGAAAGTTTAGAATTGGTTAAAACTCCAGAATCACTTAACAGCCTTGAATTCAATACCGAAAATATTGAAAATCAAATGAATTCAGAAGTAGAAAAGAAAGAAGGTGCCTCATTGATCAATATTTCAAGTGCCTCTACATCAGCGTTAGCTTCAGCTTCATCTTTATCTACGCCTGCCAATGAAACTGGCAAAGAAGAAATTAACGAAAAAAGTCATTCAGAAAGCAGCAGCACATCATTAAAAAATACCGAGTCTTCCAATGTCAATGAAGAAAGTGAAGATAAAACCAAAAATGTTCCTCAAAATGAAAATAAACCAAAGTCTGAAGAAGAAACCCCTGGGCCTGTAGAAAAGACATCCTCTAGGCCTTCCTCAGTTGGTGCTCAAGCAAACACATTAGTTGAAAAAAAAGAAACAAAAGAGAATAAAGAAAACGAATATAATTTAAAATTAGAAGAGAAAATGTTAGAAGATACAAGTAATAATAATAATAAACCAAAGATGTAAATAAAGAGTCGCAAGAGTCAGAGCTTGCAATTTTACAACAACCTCAAGAATGTGAACCGCCTGAATCGATTTCCTCTTTAAGTACCGAATGTTCAGAATTAGCTAAACTGATCACATCTGATAGTAGTGAACAACAACAACAACCACATCAGGATATAGATCTAGATAAAAAAATGGCCGAGGCAGCAACAACAATACAAGCGACTTTTAGGGGATTCCAGGCGAGAAGACAAATGGAATCAGAGGCCTCTAATAATCAAACTGTTGAACAGGTAAATCATTTTTATTGTGTAATATTTGCTAAATTAGACACTATTTGATAAGGGTACAATAATTTCTCGTTACCAGGTATATTTCAAAAATTGAAAAGTTTCTGTTAGTCCCATTTTAGGAATCAATCAGTAGTTGAAAATGAGGAAGTTTAAAGCATATCTAATGAGTTGCTTTATGTGAATGTTAAGCATCAAATTTTACTAATTAAAAAAGTGTGAAAATCTTTCCTGATTTCGCTTCTTCCGATTCTCTTTAAATTATCGCTACTGTCTCCTTCTTCCAGGGATATGGGAGTCTAAACCCTTTCCCACACCCAAAATTCGAAATAAATAATAGGAGGAACATAGTGTTAAAGTTTTTGTATGATGTGAGGAGGGGGGAGGAAGTTTATCGCTTAGATCAACCAATCTCCTCGTAATACTTCCGAATTTTCTGGTTTTGTCGCCTTATAATGACATACATGCGCCCCAACATGAGGTGTGAAATCCTACAAATTTGGTGTTAATACCAGGGATGGGCAGGATCGCGATTCTTTTGGATTTAAATACGAAGATCCGATCCAGGAATTTCGGATCTGAATCGAAATTTGGATTGGATTTGGAAATTTTTTTTGGAAGGAACTTGGATTTGAATTGAGATCCAAATCATTTTTGCTCTCATCTAGGATTGTATCCTTGAAGCAAACATGGATTTTGCGATCCTTTAAAACGTCTTACTTTTTAATAAATAAGCTTATATCCTTTTCATCCAAACGCCTAAAAAAGTGGAAATTCGGCCTGGAACTAGATTTTAATTTGGCAATTTTATTAGAAACTGGATCGGATTTTCGGATCACGGATCTCGATTTGTGGATCGGAACAACGATCCTTTTTCTAAATCAAATTGGATCGCTAATCCTTTTTAAGGGATCCCTGGTTAGGACTAAATGAGAAGGAATGGAAACGTTGAATATCAATCGTGAGAAGAAAAGAACTACTCGACTAGTAGTTATGACGAGTAAAACTGCAATTATTTTTCGATCCGGGTACAATATAGATCAAAACGTTGTCAAATACATTTACAACGAGTAAGTTGATGTTTTTTCTGTATTTTTGAAGGATATGAGTGAATTGCCCCCGCCACCGGCAGAAGACTTGCTTGAAGAAGATTTATCTCTACCTCCTCCTCCTCCGTTGGAAGAGGAGCCCGAAGAGCATGATCTCCCACCTCCGCCTAGTCTCTTAGAAGTGCATCTGCCCAGTGATATAAACGATAGCGATTCTTCACTGGAAACTTCAGCAGCTACACGAATTCAAGTATGTAGATAGATAGATGTTAATTTATCTTCAATAAACACATAAATGTTTGTTTGTGTTTGTTATTTAGGCTGGAGCTCGCGGGTTTTTGACAAGACGTCGACTTCAAAAGAGGCCAACGGGTGGCACTTCATCGGATAGTGAAGCTGATGCTGTTTGTACTTCTGGATCAACGGAAACGGAAATCAAACGAATCACGGCCGAAGACGATGACAACGATGCTCTTGGTCCACAGGTTTAAAATTTTTCTCTTAGGTGTTATTAATAAATTATCTCCGGGCTAATACATGTATAGTAAAAGGAAATTTTACAAAATGTGCATTAACGAATCAGAGAGCTACTTTACACGCCACCCGCCTTGGGGACTTTCCCTTTATTGTTATATTTAAAGTTAATTTTATTATTCACTATGGGAAAATTCAGGGATTTTTGAGCCCTTTAAGAATAAAGATAAAAAAACAAAAAACTTTTATTTTTATGAATTAACTTCTGGTACGTTAAAAATAAAATCAAAATTTTCTGACCAAAGCTTTTAGAAATATTTTAACAAAAAAGACAAAAAAAAAAAATTCACGAAAATGTCAGTCCACCATATTTAAAAAGAAAGTAATAAGTAAGTCATGTGACTCAGACCAGTGTGGCAACGTCGCATAAAATAAAACGCGTTTCACACGATATTTTTTCTCGCAAATCGCCCGCCCGTTGTGTCTAAACTGATTTGCATTACTCATTGCAATATTATAAATAAAATACAACAGCAAAATTCAAACAGCTAAACAGCTGTTAAATGCGATGTTGCCATATCTATATTATGTGAAAAAAATACTCAAGTCAAAAGTCATTCATTTATTATTTTTGATAATTAAATTATTATCTTAATCCATGATAGGTCACGACTAAATTATAATAATGAATTTATGCATTCAAATTTTTCATTTGATTTAGAAAAACGTAAATACATTCTTTACAGTGGCGGATCCAGAGGAGTTTCTCGGGGGGGGGGGGGGCGGAATTACCCCCTTTACCCCCCCCTGTATCCGCCCTTGATTCTTTATGACTTACGGGGTAGGCCTACTGTCCGAACAACAAAACATGATTCTCTACACCTTAATTTCCCTCCGGGAAATTTGAAAAAAGACTTCCTGGGTTCTATGCAATGCAGATAGACAAATTTTGTATTTTATTTAATAATACATAAATAGATATGTAACATTCTTATCATAATATTTTTTTTCTCTTCGGTAGATTTCCCGAGCTCCCCTCCATCGCGGGGACGCCGTTCGCATGTCAACCTCAACCACAAGCACGACGAGCATGAACTCAATGGTCGCTCCTGGCAGCCAAATGCCATCCACGGAGGAGTCGAAGGCATCAGGTGAATAAACAAATAAAGGCACGTTTTGTGCTTTCAAATAAAAAATACAAAATAAAAAATTTACTAAATTACTAAAATAAAAAGGCTTTTTTATCAAGTGATTTATTTATTTATTTTTGTATAAAACAACGTTTCGAGAAATATTTGTTCTTATATTGAAGGCATCTGTTGGGCATAAAAGAAGAAGCAGCAGCCAGTAACGTTTCGGTCTTTAATCTTCAAAGGCCGAGATTTGAAATTGCATTTTTATTGATTTCTAATCTCAGTGAGATGACATCATCATGGATGTTTCAAATTTTATAAAATTTTGGTTATCTTGAAACAATTAAATGAAAGGCTTGAAGAAGGCAAAAATTGATTTGTCGAAACGTTGCTTAAATCACTTTTTCTAAAGCAAATTTCACAATCTAATTAAAAAAAGAGGGCGTAGCTAGGAGAATCCTCAAAGGGGGAGAGGGGGGGGGGGGTATAAATACGCCCTTCGGTCCTCTACTTGTCCTCAATCAAATCTTATTTTCTGTATCTGGGGGAAACTTAAAAAAGGAGATTCTAATGGTATATAACTCTACAGGATCATCTAAAATAAATTTAGAAGATGAACAAAAAAAAATGAATTTGAAAAATATCCTGAGACATTTATTTAAAGATGTAAAGAAATTGAGAAAAGAAATTAAAGAGAAAATCGAGAAATTTAATAAAATTTCAAAAGAAGATAAAAATTGCTACAAATCGTACCAAAAGAAATTCATACAAGAAATAAAGAAAATCAAACAACAAATTGAACAAGAAGAAGAGAATTGGAAAAATTTGCAAAGAATAGAGGAAAATAAAGAAAATGAATTTGATAGTCAAAGAATAATTAATTATCAGCATTTCGATGAGAGAAAAAATCCCTTGAAAGGTACGAAATACAATAAAAGGCAGTGGCGTAGCGCAACTATTGAACACTTGTCTACGGGCCTGAGCTAAATCAAAACCTTTCCATTCATCAATCCCTTCTTCGTCGATGATTTCGGTTTTTGCCCTCCCACTTGCTGAGACGCAAAATCAAATCAGGTGCTGGTTGATTCTTGCTCTTTTGACTTAGGCATTCAAATTGTCTTTAGTGTGAGGACTGTTGCCTAACTACAAGGTGCTCTCGTTAAGTGCTGCCTCTGGTGTCGATTTTTAGCAACTCTCTTCTTTTCTAAATTCCCTAATCATTAATTAATACTGACTTGAACTCGGTATTTTTTTCTAATTTGCATAACTAGACAACAAGTTTTCATTTAGAGATTAGAAAATGATAGTATGATGAGTTAAATATTGTTTCAAAATAAAATTAATAATTTTCCTTCGATAATATTTTGTTTTAATAAATAAAATCAGTCAAATAAATGAAAATTAAATTAAATAACAATGTTTATAATTTTTCACAAGAAGAGAGAGATAGACAACCAAATGCTAGGAATTTTTTGAGCCTTTATATGGAATGGGGGCCACCTATCAGAACCAGTAAAAATCAGTAAAATCCCCCAAAAAACTTTGAAATAAAACATACTTATTTTTATTATAAAGATATTTTATGGGTTTTTCACAGGAATCAAATTCAGAAGAAAATGCAGCCAGTTTAAAAAAAAAAACAGCTAAAAGCTAATTTTTCGGCCTTGGTTAAAAACATCTTCGGAGCTGCGGAACAATAAAACAATTATTTTTATAGATAATAACTATATTAAATGATAATAGTTTCATTGTTGTGTAGCTCCGAAGATGGTTTTAACCAAGGCCGAAACATTAGCTTTTAGCTGTTTTTTTTAACAAAAAAATCCTGGCTGCATTTTCTTCTGAAGAAATAATTGTAAAATTTGATTTTAAACATCTCCCCCCCCCCTCCCCCTCCCCGAACAATATCTGTCAGTGTGTCTTGATGAAGGTCAGAATAAAATTAAAAACAAAATGGCCTCTATTGAATTTTCATTATAAATTCATTTATTATAATTGAATTGGCTACCAATCTAAAGATGGGGTTAAATGTCGAAAAACACCTTAAAAAAAAGACCCAGGATCAAAATTTGTAAGAGGAGAAAAACCGAAATGTTAACAAAATCTCTGCTAAACAACCTAATTAAATAATTCCCTCAAAAGATTTTATTTTTAATAAAAAAACGCCTCAAATTGCCTTTTGGCTTAAGGCCTCAGGGCCGAATATTTGTGGTTACGCCACTACTCATAGGAAGAGTAAAATTTTCTAGATCAAAATCTCTAGAGACCAAAATATCAGGTGCACTAATAAAAAAAAAGTAAAAATTGTTAGTCACTCTGCATTTTTATTTTTTTATTTTTTGCTCTTATCACTTAAATTTCACCTGCTTTATTGCTATTTGCTTTTAAAATCATTATACAAATAAGCAAAAAACAAATCCGTAGTTAGAAATGGCATGAATTAGTTGGAAAAAACAACAACGAGGAGTTGGCATATCTACGAGTGTGCTATGTGCTATGTACAGTGCGATTTAGAAGACACAAGGGAGTGCGCCCACTTGATTAGGAACATTCTATTGTCAAAAACAAATATTTTGTTCAAAACAAATTGTTATTTACGGCTACATTGGTGTACAATTAATATATTTATCAACTCGAATGTTAGAAAAAAAATCTGGTGTGACTGGTTGCACAGCACACAACTTTCTCTTACCTTCGGTAAGAATTAAGTAGTTCATTTTACTTTATATAATAATAATGTATAGAAATTTTCTAGAATGCCTTAGAACAGAGAGGGTTAAAATAGGATTGAATAGTTAGATAATTTATAAATGTTGCACGACTTTCGTGAAGAAAGTTGTGTTCTGTGCTTGTCACACCATATTTTTCGTGTCGACATATATTTAGTTTCAGATACTACGGTACATTCGACTTTCAAGATGTAAAATTTATAAACATGGGAGAATATTTATATTTCTCCTATCTTCTCTATGGAGTACAAGAGTAGAGTGGTCTTCAGAAGATTTGAATGGCAAAATGAGAATATACATTTTAAAGAGCATCTAAAAAATAATTGATTTATGAATTTTAATCAAAATCGTTGGAGCGAATTTTGAGATAATCGAAAAAAAAAAAACTGAAAAAGTGCATCAGTAAAGTACTAGTACTTTTTGGTTGATTTTGTTCGAAACTTCTTTTAAAGGTGCAATAGTTGACCCCCTCACAGGTTGGAAGATTGGAATGGATGGCTCTAGCGAAATAAAATCTACACAATTTATTTATTGTATATTTATTTATTATATAGGCTACTCTTTATACATCTAAATTCCACGAATCCTTTAAAACATGTTAGTATCATCTTTATGCAGACGATACTCAACTATACTCTCATTTACGTAACTACCTAGAAGCTGAGGCAGCTTTTACCAAGTAAATTGTTTAACAACTCCTAAAAAATATATATGATACTTCCTTGCTTCATCTTCTTCAGATAAATCCAAAAAAAGTCATGCCGTTTTATTTGAGGGAATGAAGATCCCATAGTTTTAACCCCAATTTCCTGGAATTTTTGTGTAGAGGCAGTGGCGCATTCAAGAAGTGAAGGGGGGGGGGGCATACATTATTTTTTAAAATTTTTCGGCATCTAAGGTCGCCACTTGAATTGGGCCGGGGCATTTAGGCAAAACAAAGGACAGGAAATCGGCAACTACTCTAAGAGCGAGTGCTTGCTTGGATTCTTCTTTTTTTATTAATTTTAGAGCCGCGCCACGCCCACTTGTTTTCATAGGCAGGCCCATATATGCACATTAGCTGAATAATTAATCAAGGTTTGGCCAAGGACAGACAGACAGACAAGTTGTCAATTCGCTCCAGTAGTCCCCGTTTATAATTAAAATTTGTTTTGCCCAACGTGGACTCGTTGTTCAAACAGAATTGTTTGTTCTATTTTATGATTTTGTTCTCTTTATTTTCACATCAAGAATAGTGAATTATTAGCTCATATTTTATCTTAACTAAGGAATTTTTATTCTGCTTTATATAATTAATTAAATATGAAATAAAATAAATTATTTTATGACTGCTACGGGATCGGCATCACGATAATAAATTTAGACATGGATTGGAAGACAATTTGCTCAAAAAAAAAAAAGGAATTAAATAGCAAAAATTCAAATTGAAGTAAAACTAAATTATAAATTCTCTCCGTCTGACTGTCCCACTCTGTCAAGTTGCAATTTCGAAATGATGTGGAGGGTCGAGGAAAAATAATCGGTTGTATGGGGAGGCTCAAAAAATTGCTGTTATTTCCCAGAGGAATGCAGTGGGTTCTATCTCAAACATTATGAAAAAAATATGGGGAATGACTTCCCCGAGAATTTCTCGTATATTCTTTTGGAATTACATCTGTGTGTGTGTGTGTCTGTGAACACGATTGCTTAAAAACCAAAGCAGCTAGATCGATGAAATTTGGTATATCCTCCATACACTAAAATTGTAGATTTCTATCAACTTTTGGAGTAAATACGTAATTTCATTCAGTTGTTTCACAAATTCATTTGTTTATATTTACATGTTTTTTAATGACACCTGTAGGATTTTGTTTTGATTTTTCTTTCCAAAATTAACGAAAAATGTCGTTTTCTTCTGTGATTATTTCAAAAACTATTCAGTTTTCAAAAAAATGTCATAGAATAAAAACTTTTTAAAATTGAGTATTTTATCATAATATAACAAAGAAATTGAAAATTTCAAAATTTCTGAAAAAACTTATTAGGTAAAGTACTACTTCCAAGTGACGTATTTACTCCAAAAGTTGATAGAAATCTACAATTTTAGTGTAAGGAGCATATACCAAATTTCATCTATCTAGCTGCTTTGGTTTTTAAGCAATCGTGTTTACACACACACACACACCCAGACGTAATTCCAAAAGAATATACGAGAAAGTCTCGGGCAAGTCATTCCCCATATTTTTCATTTGGGGTTTAAATTAAAATCCAAGTATTTTGGATCATTCATTTTTCCATCATTGAGCACAATCTAGAATCAAATACATGGAAGTGCAGGAGTGCTTTGCTCACTCCAGAAGGCTCGGGCCCGCCTGTATTAAGAAATATATTGATTAAATTTAAAAAAAATTATAATATATAGTAATAGTTGCAAATGAGGGTCAATTAAAGGGAAACAAAAAAATTTAATTATAGTTATAACAGATTTTATTATTTCTTATTTGAGAGATTTAATTCTTACAATTAATTAGCTTTAATTTTCCATAAGCTGAGAGATACACCCCAACGCCTTCCTATGGGAAAATTCATTTTCAGGAATTTTTGAGCCGCTCCATATGGGAATTTGGAGACCCGAGTGGTTTTGCCTCGACTCCTCTAGAAGAATGTAAAATTTCATTTCGAAATGACAAGGAGTTGGCCAAACAGAGCGGGGGACACTGCAATGGCCTCAGCGGCCGAGGGGGTAAAATAAAATACAAAATTTGAAAATCAAAAAGAATGTGTTTGAAGAGGATGACTTCGCGGGTTGCGGCCTTCTAAGGGGCGTCAAAAAAAAAAAATACAAAAACAAATGCACTTGTAATTTGCGAGCACAATTAATGAAGGTGCCTCCTGAATGTTGATTCTTTTTAGAGGGGGGGGGGGGGGGGGGGGGGGGGGGAGGGGAGAGAGGAGTCTAATATAAAAATAATCCGGAAACTATTAATACAACTTTTTCTGATTGGTTTTCACGTCATGAATGTACCGAAAAGACGTCATCGTTGAAGTTTACCTCTCACGTCATCTTGTCCTTGACTTTATGTTTTTACACCGACGACGACTTGGCAACGCAGAGAGAGCGAGAGAGCGAGAGAGAGAGAGAGAGAGAGTTGGCTCCTTCTCCTCTTTAGAGGTTACGTCCCAAAAGAGAGAACGTCTCGCTCGCTTCAGTCAGACAAGTGCATCTCTCAGTGGCGTATTTCTCACTTTCTAGTCGCTGTGCTCTTTGTACTATTTGTATTATTTGGATTTAACGAAAAGGTATCATTCACTACTTGGTGACTTTGTTCTATTAATACGGAGATGCGGGCTTAGAGACAAAGTGAACAAATTCTGTGTGTGTGTGTGTGTAAACTCGTTTGTGGGATGTAAAAGAAAATGGCTGAAAAAATTTCAATTTCTATTGAGTCGCCTAACAAATCAACGAGAGAGATAATATTTAATTATTATTTGGGTAATGGATGATTAGGGGGCGGGGGGGGGGGGGGAGTGAACTCTAGAACCACTAACCGGATCACCTGGTGAGGGCCCCCCTCCCTCCTCCCTAACTACGCTACTATCCTCCGGAGGCGGGCATTTCGACTAGTCTTAGAATAAAAATTGAGGTTCAATTCCAACTCATCCCCGGTGACGAGAGATTATTTGATAACCTGAAAACCCAAGGGGTGTGGGTTTGCCGACAAGACTTTGGTAAGTCGCGGCGATCCTCAGATGGGTGACCAGGTGGTGGAACGTCCCCCGGTAGCCATCAGTTTATTTATATTATTGAATAAAAAAAAATGCAATAATTTCAAATCCAGTTTGCGAAATAGGCAAAAATAAAATTTAAAAATTTGATAATTTAAAGGGGAAATGCTTTGCACGGGGATAGAGCATTCAGCTTTTGTGCTAGCGGTTATAAATTATATTATTATGTGATGGGCCTATAAATAAAGAAGTTTACACGGCCAAAAAAATCAATAAGGAAAAATTAAGCAATAGCTTGGGGGGGGGGGGGGCGGAGTCCCTGACTAGGTACGCGGCCCGCCCAAGGTTTATTTTGTTTTTTTTTTTTTTCGCAGTTCACTCTCATGGTTTGTGATGAGCTCTCTTCAATTTTTACTTTCTCTTACCTCTATATATATGTTAATATATATAGAAAGAGAAAGTATTGGATTCATGTCAAAAATTCGATGTCGAGATTTTGATGGATATACACGTTTTGAGGTCCCAAATTGAGTCCAAAAAAGTGCTTTTCGCGACATGGTCTGTCTGTGAACAATTTAAAGCATGAAAGAATTGAGCTAGGAAGTTGAAATTTTATATTTAAGTTAGGCACCCCTATGGGACGTGACACGAAGCTTTTGAACAAAATCGGCCAAAAAGTACTAGTGCTTTACTTATGTACTTTTTCGGTTTTATTTTTAATTTATTTTTTTTTTTTTCAATTTTCTCAAAATTCGCTCTAACGATTTTTTTTTTAATTCAAAAATCAATTAATTTTTAGATTCTCTTTAAAATGTATATTCTCATTTTGTCATTGAAATCTTCTGAAGACCACTTTACTCTTGTACTCCATAGAAAAGATAGGAGAAATGGTTGCCATGGTAACAAAATCTAAATATTTTTCCATACTTATAAATTTTACACCTTGAAAATCGAATGTACCGTACTGTCGGGAACTAAATATATGTCGACACAAAAAATCTGGTGTGACAAGCACAGAACACAGAACTTTCGATTACCAAAGGTAAGAGAAAGGTGTGTGCTGTGCGCCAGTCACACCAGATTTTTGATTTAAGAGATTGTTACCAATTAATTTGCTTAAATAGAACACCCAGTGCTTTCCCTATGGGAAATTACAGGAATTTTTTGAGCCTTGACTTTATTTTTTTGCCATCATCAGTACTCCTGAACACATACAGTTTGTAAGACTGATGATAGGAAAATAAAGTTCTCCCGAAACGTCTCGGTAATTGTGGAAAATGCGAAGCTTTAAATTTCTGGCTGCCATCAACAGCCACTTACTTCAGTGGTTATGTAGTTTATGTTATGAAATATACCCCCGTGGAATTTGTACAAAAAATCTGCAGTGACTGACCGCACTTTCTTTTATCTTTGTGTTGAGTGAGGTGCTGTCAATTCAGATGAAAAAGTTTTTACATTCTGTTACCATAACTGACTATGAAGTACAAAAGCAAAGTGTGCTTCAAAAGATTTCAAGAGCAAAATGAGAATATACAATACATTTTAAAGAGCATAATTGACTTTTATTGAATTTTAATCAAAATCGTTGGAGCGAATTTTGAGAAAATCGAAAAAACTGAAAAAGTGCATCGATAAAGTACTAGTACTCTTGGGCCGATTTTGTTGAAAAGCTTCGTGTCAGCGGCGGGGGGGAGTGTCTAACTTAAAAATAAAATTCCCACCTCCTAGCTCACTTCCTTCCCACACAGACACACCATGTTGCAAAAATCACTTTTTAGGACTCAGAGGACCTCAAAACGTGTATTTCCATGAAACCCTCGACACTGAATTTTTTGACATGAACCCAATACTTACTCGCTATATATGAACACAGATAAGTAAAATTTATTTTGTAATTTAGAATATATTTGACTTGACCCTGTGTGCAAATTCTTTTTATATAATAGGCCTATCCGAATATTGTATAGCCAGCCCAAGGGCAGGGAGGGGGAGGGGGGGAGGGGGGAGGGGTTTTCCTTCGATTGACATTCAAACCATAATACAGGAAATTAAGAAAAAAAATGGAATTTCCTGTCTCAATTTATAAAATAATCTCGTAAACAATTCATTTGTGCAAAAGTGAGTGAGTGAGTGAGTGAGTCATTATATTTATTTTTAATTCCTCTTGGCACTAGCAGCAATGGCAAGGTCTCTTCTCTCTTCTCTCCTTTTGTAATTAATATCCACGATTAGGGCATGGCTTGCAAAAACTAGAAACTCTAAAGATTGATTGGAATCTCTGAGCGCCTACTCTATTCGAGTAACTCAAAAAAATAATTTTTCTGAAGATGATATGTCGACGTTTCCAAGTCGAAACGGCCCCTTCTTCAGGAGCCTATATAATTAGCCAATCACTTTCCCCTTCAGCCCTAAATATACCGTAGACATGCACTGGGAGGCGATTCGCTCAGAAAGGCTCAATTCATATTTACAGTATAAACTCGCAAAAATTCAAATTGAAGTAAAAACCACAAGTGTAACTATTTATGATTTGGAATTTCGAAATGAAATTTTCTAGAGGACGTTTTAGAGAATTGAGAGGGTCCCGAAATGGGGGGGGGGGGGGGCGCTCAAAAGTATAAGTCCAGCCTTGGGTTCTAGATAAGCTGTGATTAATTGGTAACCTCATTAAATCTCTTGAATTAAAAATTAATTAAATCTTGATTTTGATTTTTATTAAACACATTAAACAATCTTGAAGTTCTCCATTTTTTCGTTTTTTTGTTTGAAATTATGGGAAGGATGAAAAGCAATAACGAATTTTGTTAGAAAATTATCTATCGATTTCGGCACGAAATGCCATCATCAGGTCCGCTAAAAATGTGAAAAATAGTTACATTTGTGATATACTGTATTCACAATCTATATATGACATATAATTTTAACATATAATATATAATTACATTTATAAACTTATATAGGCCTATACGAAACACAATTTTGTATGTCATGTACAAATATTATAAATGTAACTATTTTTCACATTTTTAGCGGACCTGATGATTCTTTCGTACCGAAATCGATAGTAAGATTTAATAATTTTCCAACAAAATTCGTTATTACTTTTCATCCTTCCCATAATTTCAAACAAAAGAATAATATTTTAACAACCACCAAGATAGCTGAGGGAGTGTTTCTTAATATTGAGATGGGTTGTCTAAAAAATTAAAGAAAAGCTCAGAATTCTGTGCAAATTTTCAGAGCCGCCCTTGAGAGGATGCAAAAATTAAAAATATTTTTATTTTAAAATTTCCCTTGACCCGTGGCTCAGAGAGAAGACACTAGCTTCTCGCGCCTCCCGTCCCAAGCGAGAAAAATTTATTTCATTTGAGACTACAAATCATTTGAAATAGGAAAATAAATAGAGTTGGGGTCTAAATGGCCTTAGATGCCGAAAAAGACCTTTAAAAAAAAGAAAAATACGTAGATAATCATGTCTTTTAGGGAAGAAGTCAATGTTTTGTTTTTTATTTGGTGACGATTCGGCAATTTATTTCATACTTTTTATTATTATTGATTATGGCTATATGAATTAATAATATTAAATTGTATGAATTTTCTCACGGCCCCGAGCGTTATTTAGATTTTGATTACAATTCATAAATCAATTATTTTTTAGATTCTCTTTCAAATGTATATTCCCATTTTGCCATTTACTGTAAGTCTTCACTGTTGCAAGACCACTTTACTCTTGTACTTCAAAGGAAAGATGGGAGAAATGGTTGCTATGGTAACAAAATATAAATATTCTCCCATACTTATAAATTTTACATCGTGAATTCAAATATGGACCCTGTTATGCAATGCCGTGCTCAAAGACCAAACATCGAGTTTTGAGAAATCAACAATAAAGTTTTTTGTTTAACCATTGTATTACATATGATTTTATTCTTGTATCCTAATTGTGCAAGTCAACAATAACGATATCGTAAAATTTTTTTAGGACATAGTTCATAAAAAATATTATTAATGTATAGCATTTGAGACAATATTCCGTGCTTAACTCAATTTTAAATTTTTTGGTCTTTGACACACTAATGCATACAGGGTCCATATGTCGGAAACTAAATATCTGTCGACACGAAAAATCTGGTGTGACAAGCACAGAACACAACTTTCACTTGCCGAAGGGTAAGAGAAAGTTGTGTGCGACCAGTCACACCAGATTTTTTCTTTTTTATTTTCTTACATAAGTTTTCACAATTTTAAAAGCAAAAATAGATTTGCTCATTTCCTTGTTATTCACAATTAACATTATTATGGGAGTTTTTAATTAGAGACCGCATGTTGTTTTTAAAAATATAAAAATCTGGTGTGACTGGCGCACAGCACACAACTTTCTCTTCCCTTCGGTAAGATAAAGTTGTGCACTGTGCTGGTCACACCAGATTTTTTGTGTCGAGATATATTTAGTTTCCCATAGCACCTTAGTTTCAAACTTGCATTTTAAATGTTGATTGCTTGAAATAAACTATGGTTATTTTTCAAAATTTTAATCTCATATTTGGACATTTTATACACAATATAGATTCGTAAATAAATACAAAATTTCATAAGAATTGGAAAAAAAATTTTAAATGCGTAAAAAGTTCCAAAGGGGACCCCCTTTTGAATCGAAATTAACATACAAATCCCTATAGGAAATTAACATTGGCCAAATGCGAAGATAAGGTAGAAAAATTTAAAACGCGTAGAAAGAGAAGATAGTTTTGTGAGAGAGAGAGATATGTTTTCTCCGAAAAAAAAAATGGGCGTTTAAATAATAATTGATTTTTAATCTAATAAAAAGAAAAAGATTTAAATTCGGTTACCATGGCAACCATTTATTTCTCCTATCTTTCCTATGAAGCACAAGAGTAAAGTGTGCTTCAAACAATTTTGAGGGCAAAACGAGAATATACATTTGAAAGAGCATCTAATAAATAATTGATTTTTTGAATTTTTAATCAAAATCGTTAGAGCGAATTTTGAGAAAATCGAAAAAAACTGAAAAAGTACATCAGTAAAGTACTAGTACTTTTTGGCCGATTTTGATTAAAAGCTTATTTTGTCGGTCCCGGGGGGTGTTTAACTTAAATATAAAATTTCAGCCTCATAGCTCAATTCCTTCATGCTTAAAATTGAACACACACACACACACACACACACACACAGACAGACAGACAGACAGACCATGTCGCGAAAACCACTTTTTTGGATTCAGGGGACCTCAAAACGTGAAGATCCATCAAAATCTCGACATCGAATTTTTGACATGAAACCAATACTTTCTCTCTATATATATATTACATATATACATAGGTAAGAGAAAGTAAAATCTGTACGACTGCTTCTTCTGCAGCCGTTGTCAAGCACTGGGCGCTTGTTCCGACTCAAGCAAACTGCAATTAATTAACTTTAATTTTTAATAATTTTTATAAATGACGCCTTTATTAAGTTGCTAACTTCACACAACCTCCTCATATATACCTCAGATAGCTAAAAAACTTTTATTTTAACTCGAAGGTTAAGCGTGTTCTTGTTTACTATATCGATGATTTGCTAGTTTGCTAGCAGACTAGAACTGAAGCAACCGGCCCTTAGAGATTAAAAAAAAAAGAAACGTTGAGTCCCCAAATTGTTTCACTATCTCATCTTCCAAATTAAAATTCCGCCCCCTGCGTAACTTTAAAGGAAGAAGGAATTCCAAACAAAGATTTGTTTATGTTTATGCAGCTTGTATTTATTAGTCGACACACACCGTGCTCTGATGGGGAAGGAAACAGCTAGGCGGCGGCGGCCTTCGACTGGAGATGCTCAAATAAATGGATGGATTTAATTTTAGCTAACTCAGCTTTTTCAAGGCATTCTAGGCCTTGTAGACACCATCCCTAGTGGTACAGTGACGGCGGGGGGGGGGCGGAAATGGGGCAAATTTACCAACAGGGGGGGGGGGGGGGGGCAGTCAAAAAATATATAGGCTATATCAACAGGGAACATATATCGCCTGTTGAGAATCATATTGGCGAAAGCCCGAAACATATACATTTGAATAGCCGGGCAATCAGGGCCGCAACAAGGGCGGGGCCGAGGGGCGCCGGCAACGTTTATATTTTTACAAAAAAAAATTGTAGTGAAGAGAAAAAATAACAAACTTATCTAAAAATAATATTAAATATTTTTTTGTTATTAGAAGAAATATTTAAATCTAATATTTGGACCGTTTATTTTGAAAGTGGTGTAAGTCCATTTTCTATTGTTCCGAGAAAATGAAAGGTTAGCGTATCCATTTATTAAAAAATCTATTTCCCGACCAAATTTCAATTGCACAAAACATTGGAATTTTTTAAGAAATTTATTGCTAGGCTTAACTGAAAAATTGAATTTTCGAACTAGGAGATTTCCCCGTATATTTGTTTTGTATTATTAGATTTATTTTTATTCGTTTTTACAAGTCTAGTTAATTTTATATATTTTGAACAATATTAGGTGAGATGTTTTAATTTAGCCACTAGAATTCTCAGCAGGCGATATAGTTTTCGACCTTTGATCAAGATGTAAAATTTAAAAACATCTCAAAATTCTTCCCTTCGATTCATTTTTCCCAAAATTCGAAACCCTTTTTAAATAGCCCCCTTTACCCCCCCTTATCTCCCAACTCCCTAGTCTAGTTCTTTCATTTTAGAAAAATCTTTATCTTATAAACTTTTGAGTAAAATTGAAATATTTTGTTTTTTATTATCAATTTCGATTCCAAAAGTAAGAGAAATTGTCAACACCCAATTATATTTACTTATGGGATCATAAATATAGTTTTTTAATTTATATAATTGAATCCTATTTGAATTATTTAGGAGAAAATATAGAAATTTTTTTTAGATGTAACTAGGCATTAAAAATAAAATAAGAGTAATAAATTAAAAAATCTCACCTAATATTGTTTAAAATATAAAATTAACTAGACTTGTAAAAAGGAATAAAAATAAATCTAATAATAGAAAACAAATATAAATCTCTGAAGATGAACAAATCGAACGACAATCAACCCCAACAACACATGAATGGCCGAGAAAGAGATAAAGTAGAGCGCTACTTTTGCACCGAGAAGAGAACGAAAACACCATAGTTAGTCTTATCCCTACACTCTCATATGCAGAGACTTCTAGGAATCATTTCCATCAATTTTGATGAAAAAAAAATTATCTATTTACTCACACTCATGTTAAATTATCTTTTTAATTTGATATTATTTTATTTTGGATACAGATGAGAATACTTATAAAACGAAAAAGAATATACAAAATAATTAACAATAAAATAATTTCATTCTTTTTACGATAATGTAATAAAAATGAAAAGGATTAAAAAGGGAAATAAATACCTAGGAAGGTGAAGATAAGGTTGGAGGTCGGCGTTGTTAAAATGGAAATAACCGTGGAGAAAAGACATCGTGGATCCTTTGCATCTTCGGGTGCTTGTTAATCAGGCGGCGGCGGGAGCGGAGAGGATTGATTTCTTTTGGAAGCTTCATCACTGACCGTGGAGCTCATACTGAAGGTGGCGACGCCGGCAACTAGTGTCGAACAAACGAAACAATAGTGTCACGTGACATCAATGTTGCTCTGCTATTGGTCAAATAATCCAAGGCATTAATTTAAAAAATCTGGTGTGACTGGTCGAACAGCACACAACTTTCTCTTACCTTTGGTAATCGAAAGTTCTGTGTACTGTGCTTGTCACGCCAGATTTTTTGTGTCGACATGTATTTAGTTTCCGACTGAACGATACATTCGATTTACAAGATGTAAAATTTATATGGGAAATATTTATATTTTGTTACCATGGCAACCATTTCTCCTATCCTTTCTATGGAGTACAAGAGTAAAGTGGTCTTCAGAAGATTTCAATCACAAAATGAGAATATACATTTTATAGAGAATCTAAAAAATAGTTGACTTATGAATTTTAAAAAAATCGTTGGAGCGAATTTGGAGAAAATCGAAAAAAAACTGAAAAAGTGCATCAGTAAAGTACTAGTACTTTTTGGTCGATTTTGTTCAAAAGCTTCGTGTCACGTCCCATGGGGGTGCCTAACTTAAATATAAAATTTCAACCTCCTAGCTCTTTTCGTTCTTGAGATATTTTGTTCACAGACACACACACACACACACACACAGACAGACCATGTCCCAAAAACCACTTTTTTGGACTGAGGGGACCTCAAAACGAGTATAACCATCAAAATCTCGACATCGAATTTTTGACATGAATCCAATACTTTCTCTCTATATATATATTAACATATATAGAGGTAAGAGAAAGTAAAAATATTCTTCTTTGATTCGGGGGCATCCAGAGGGGCAGAGGTCCTTGCCGGGGGGCACTTGCCCCCCCCCCCCAGTAACGCCGTCACTGTATTCGTAGCCAATTTTAATTTCTCGCTTTGGACGGGATTCTGTTCTTTGGAATTCAAATGAAATAAGTAACATGGTTTATTTTTCAAAAAAGTTAATGACTCGACGACTGGCCCGTTTTCAGTTTCGGTCTCTGAAGGCAACCATCATCAGGTCTACAGTACAATTCTATAAAAAACAATTTTTTATAATTTTATAAAATATTATGTAGAAAAAGCCACAGGATTAAAATTTAATTGAGAATGTTCTCAATCATATAATTAAAATTCACTTAGAAGTTGCTGCTAGTGGTGATTCCTTGGAGTTGACTTAAAGACGACTGGCAATGCGCAATTTGATCAGTTTCGAAAGAAGTATAGGCCTACCTGAGGATGACCCTTTAGAAGTCGAAACTGATCAAATTGCGCATTGCCAGTCGTCCTTAAAAGATAAATTTATTTTTGCTTACTCTACAACTGACCACCATTTTATCCATAAAGAAATTCCTAAGCATTAAAAATCCTTCAAAAAGGGGAAGGGCAGAATATAAAATTTATTAAGTTGAATAGAATCCAATTAAATGTTCTTAATGCACTCAGTCACACCAGCTACTCGCCCCCTAACCTCAAAACGTGTCTGTGTCCTAGCAATTGTTTATGTTATTAAATAACATTTTTTATTGAATTAAAATGGGTCCTTAAAAAAAAAAAAAGGAATTATTAATATTTTAGGTATGTAAAATTTTATTTCCTTTTTCTGATTTTTGGTTTTTATCCCACGCGTGTTTTAAGAGCAAGAGAGAGCCCCTCGTCAGTTGAACAGACAAATAGGTAATGGAGGATTTATTGAAATATTTATCTCGCTTGGAGGGAGTGGGATCCGAAACCCCAAGCCACTAGATAGCTAGTGTCTTCTCTCTGACCCATGGGTCGCGGGCTAATTTATAATTTGGATACAAGTATTACTGAAGAAAAAATTAAAAAAATTCGGGAAAAACTCGGTTTCTCGGTTTTTGAAAATTAGCCAAAAAACTGGTTTACCGATTTCGGTTTCCACCGGTGTCCAAACCCTAGTCTGGGTCCATTTGAACTTTCCATTTTCCAAAGAGTATTTTTTTTTTCGAAGGTTATTAAGGGGCTACGGGAGCGAATTGGTTTACGCATGTTTTTCCCGCTAAATGGCGTTGTGTGTCATTAAAAGTATGACCAAATATCAAGTAATTCAAAAATTTGCCAAGAGATGTCAGAATGGTAGCTAATAATATTTAATGCCTTTGGTTCATTGATCTTTTAACAATAAATATTATTATATATTATGTATCTTTTATAAAAGCATAAAAATATATAAATATAGGCTATTAGGGGATCGGCTGTTAGACTAGCCTGCCATCTATTGCAAGAATGCTGAACTAATTTGACAGTTGATTTTTAAATAAATCATCTAAGCTTATTTTAAACATTTCTTAATTAATATGTGATTAATAATAACAATAAATTCATTTTTAAATTTAAAAAAAATTAAAGATTATTGGGACAGATTGTTTTTTTGTATTTGCTTGATAACAAAAAAATTAATTACGATATTTTTTAATAAGTCATTAAACAAATTATAGCTCGATGTCCCAATAATCTCTTATGAATTTAATTCATTTAAAAAAAAAAACGCAATGAACAATTCCTTATAATAGTCTAGTTTTTTTTTTTTTTTAAGTACGGTTAGACGGCGCTTCTGAACGCCCTTGATCCCTTCTCAAGATTTCAGCTCCATATCAAATGTTCTCTCTCTCTTTTACTCCCCATATTTTCCTTCTTCTTTTTGCTCTGTCCAAATTTTTACTCTCGTCTTGTAGGAAGCTTTTTGTTGAAGGTGACGTCACGTCAAGCCAACAATAAAGAAGCACACACACACACAATATAGCAATTCAATGACCGTGACATACATTGCTCTGTTGGATCTGTTTCATTTCCCCCCCGGCTTTAAAAATATACATTTAATTGACGTCATAGAGGAGAAGCAGGCGGATGATTGATTGATGATTTGGACTCTTTTTATTTTTTTTAGATCTAGATCACCCTCCAGTTATGGAAAAGCAAAGTGACGCGGCTACCAAGATCCAGGCGGGATTCCGGGGATACAAAGTCCGAAAGCAATTGAAGGAGCAGCAGCGAACGGGCGGAGGGCAGCCCCAGGGAGCCGACGGCGAGACAACGTCGGGGGACAAAGGGGTACGCAGCAGCGAATAACGCGCTCGGCACAAAAACTCACATGTATGTATTTTTGATTAACGAGAAACAAAAAAAAATAAATAAAAAAGTAAATACAACGCTATTATTATTATTATTCTCTTTCTTTCTTTGATTTCAATCGATAATGAGTGTAGATCAATCAGGTTACATTTAATGTAGAAAGTGGCTGTGTAGAATTGAAGAGGAAAGCAGCCTCTATTTAATTAAACTCCTTTTACGCAAAACGTTTCGGCCGATTTATTCATGCCATCTTTTTTTTTTTTTTTTTTTTTTTTTTTTATAAAACATTCACACTTTTTTCTCATTCGCACTCCACACACACACACACGCATACACACAGTATTTTAGGTAACTTAGACCACATAAGTCTATAAACGATAACCGTTATTAATGAATATATTTTCTGGGGTCCAGGCATTCTTATTTAAGCCATTTGGTATCCAAATCATCGGACTGTCTGGGATCCGAACCCAAGAAAATTATTATTACTACTATTCTAATCCAGTGCTTGAGGATTTGTTTACATTCATAGAATACAAAAATCCAAAAAATACATAAATATTTCTCTATTTCCTATGGGAGAAATCGTAACTTTAGGAATCAATAATTCAAAAAATTGAAGGAATTTTGGTACCCGAGTATTTTTCCTGGACTCTCCATAACGTCCTCTATAAGATTGTAAAATTTCGTCTTTCCAACGGAAAGTTGGTCAAACAGAGCGAGATAGACTGAAGAATAGACAGACAGACACTTCTCTATTATATATAGAATATTTAAGTATTGGAAGCCCTCGGGGCTTGGTGTAGGGGTTAGCGTGCTAACCTCGTATGCCAAAAGTCGCGGGTTCGGACCCCAGGCAGTCCGATGATTTTATTTAAAGCATTTGGATACCAAATGGCTTAAATAAGAATGCCTGGACCCCCAATAGATTTATTTAAACATACAAGTGTGAATGAGAAAAAAGTGTGAATGTTTTTATTTATTCAAAAAAAAAAAAAAAGTATTAGAAAAAAGGGGAAAATATATAATTTATAATTTTTTTTTTTTTAAATTGGTTTAAGGTCTTTTTCGGCATCTAAGGCCATTTAGACCCCATCCCTATTTATTTCAAATGATTTGTAGTCAATTCAAATGAAATAAATTTTTCTCGCTTGGGACGGGAGGCGCGAGAAGCTAGTGTCTTCTCTCTGAGCCACGGGTCAAGGGCTAATTTATAATTTGAATACAAGTATTACTGAAGAAAAAAAAAAAAAAAAAAAAAAAAAAAAAAACGAATTCGGTTTTTCGGGAAAAACTCGGTTTCTCGGTTTTTGAAAATTAGCCAAAAAACCGGTATAGCGGTTTCGGTTTCCACCGGTGTCCAAACCCTAGTTGTCAGCAGTCTGTTCATAAGCTTATTAATTTTACAATAGCCTATGTGTATAAATAAAAATGTAAATAATTGCATAAGATGTCATTTTGAAATTGTTATTTATACCTATAGGCTATTGTAAAATTAATAAGCTTATGAACAGACTGTTGACAACTCTATTTACTAAAAAACTCCAATGCAACTGAAGATGGCATGATTAAATCGGCCGAAACGTTTTGCGTAAAAGGAGTTTAATTTATGCTTGGCTGCTTTTCTCTTCAATCCTTTATTCAATCAGGTTAGATAACATGAATTCTGGTTTCAGAAGTGAGTTATTTATAACAGAGTTCCCTTTTTAAAGTGGGTACAGAAATCTCCTGAGACTCAGGGAGAGTCACCCAGGAGCTCTAAAGCCTTGGTCAAGCAAAACGCGTTTTGCAATGCCACACACACACACAGCGTTATCTGGAGGGAGCGTTCCAGTATTGTGTATATGTTTCTGCAGTAGGTGCAGCAATATTGACAATATTGCAGCAACATTGATGCAATATTGCAGCTCAAACAACAACATTGCCCCAATATTACTGCAATGTTTATGCAAGATTCACGATATTCTGCAATATTCCAAGCTGTCTGGATAGATACCCCACTGCTTCTACCTACAGTATTTTATTATTATAAAAGTATAATGTTTAATATTATTCATAAATTTTCTTTTTTTTTTCATCATAGGAATATATAAATAAGTAGACCTATTTATTAAATACAGAGAAAAGAATATAATTTTTTTAAATAAAGTGAGGGGGTGTACTTATTTTTGATAACTCATACCAGGGCCGGATCTAGGGGGGGGGGGGGGGGGGGCAGTGGGTGCGTGTGCCCCGGGCGGCAGATATCAGGGGGCGGCAATTAAAGAAAGATTTACTAAAAAAAAGGTTAAATGATATGAATTTTATATAAAAAATTTTAAGGAGGGGGCGGCAAATTAAATTTTGCCCCCCCCCCTAAAAAATCTCCAAGTTCCGGCCCTGACTCATACGATATGTACGGATATTTAACGTGTCTGAACGAGTGGAATAAATAAATTTGGCGGTGTTCTGAATAAAGCAAAAAATTCTTCTCTTTTTTTACTTAAATGCATGATTTTTGGAATTCTAACATTTTTGAGTTTTTTTTTTTTTTCTTTTAATTTTATCAATAATTTTTTTTTCTAACAAGAGAATTTATTAACAAAAATTTTTGCTTCAAAAATGTTATTTAACAAAATTTTTTTGTTTAAATATTTTACTTTCTATTTAACAAATAAATGAATTCATAATGAAAAATCAATAGAGGCCATTTTGTTTTTAAATTTATTCTGACCTTGATCAAGACATACTGGCAGACATTGTTCGGGGGGGGGGTGAAGAAGTGAACAGTGAACAGCCCCCCCCCCCCCCATACACCATCGGATTTTCCTCAAGGACCGGCCTGAATAGTACACGGCTCGAGGTGTATGGGGGCAAAAAAAATTCCCGCTCAACAATTATTGTCCCTTTAGAATGGTATTTTGCAAAATCGTGTCGCCTCAAAATTGATTTTTCATTTTCAAATGGTAAAAAAGTAAAAAAATGTTAACAGAATGTCTATTCTTTGTTTAGTTAAAAATTCCATCAGATACACTTGAAAAGACAAACCGAGAGACTTCAACAATAGCTGGGAAAAAACGCCTTCATCAGGACGACCTAAAAAATGACAACAACAACAACAACAAGAACAAAAACAAAGAAGAGGAAGACGACGACAGCAACAAAAGGAAAATAAGCAAAGCTAGAAAAAGTCGACATGGAGAGGATCTAAATGAAGAAGCGAAAAAGAAAAAAAAATAAACACAAATTACAAAAAATAACAAAAATTTATTTTTATTTTTTTTTTTTTTAATTTAATTCTATCTAGCCTTAATGATAATTGAAAATAAAAAAAAAAAAAAATTTTATATTATTTTTATTTTTAATTTTAGTGCCCTGGATGTAGCAACAATTTACAGCCAGATTGCCTTTTATTTTTTACATTCTGTATATTATTTTAAAATAAAATAAAATATTATCACTTTAATAATCACTTTGCTAGTTGGTTTGATTTTGTTTTTGTATTTCTGCC
This sequence comes from Euborellia annulipes, assembly GCA_023213315.1. Taxonomy (NCBI): domain Eukaryota; kingdom Metazoa; phylum Arthropoda; class Insecta; order Dermaptera; family Anisolabididae; genus Euborellia; species Euborellia annulipes. Next base: position 97,568 of record JAKCPI010001999.1, on the reverse strand, counting down.
TTTCAGTTTGTAAATAGAGAGAGCGAAGCGTTGCGTTGTATATTGTTTAGGATTTTAAAGAAAAGTTGATTATTATTAATTAATATTTAAGAAATTATATTTTTGAGTCTTAGGCGTAGCTAGACAGACAATTCGGGGCAAAAAATGATTACGGTTTTTGTCCTCTGAAGTCGGAGTTTGCTTGCATATTTTGCTGAGGCGAGAGAAAGAAGCTCAAAATATTATTTTTATCTCAAAATTGTTTGATCGAAATAATTGAGCAAAAATCGTTTGAAGTTTTAATACGATCAATCCTTTCTCAAAGAGAAGAAACAAGCTGGCCCGTCGCACGGCCTGTCATTTGTTAGTGATAACAAAATGCCAGCCAGTCTTGGGCTCGGGTAACTCGTGGTCGCCATCCACGTACTCACAAGTTGTGAGCCCCTGAGTGTTAATAATCACATCAAAATTAATTAAAATTAAATATAAATAATTAACTATAGAATAATAATTGCGGGATTTAATTAAATTTCAGTATTAATGAGATTAAAATCAAGGAGGGAGGGGATAAATACCGAAATCATTTTTTTTTTTTTTTTTAGATAAAATAAATTTCCCCAGGACTCCTAAACGCATCACCATTTGATGCCCCCCCCCCCCCGGGCCCCTAGCTACGCCACTGTTCTCTGTCTTGATGTCATATTGAATAATAAAAAAAAAAAGATGTATCAAGTACAAACACGCATTGAAATAACATTCTTTGTATTATTATTATTATTATTATATTTAGAAAATGAGATGAAAAATTCGTCTTTAATTGACAATATTTGTTAACGTAATGTTAGTTATCAAAAATAGTGCTCCCCCCTCCCCCTCTATCCACACTCTAAATGCATTGTAACAGAAACACAAAAATGGGTTAAAAAAAAAAAAGTTTTATAGCGTCAATTAATTGAAAAATGAGAAACACCCGAGTCGCTTTTTTACCGAGTCTCAAATGCCCGTCTAATAGCACAATTTGAATTCTCTTTAATTCATACATTCAAAAAAAAAAAAGCCCATAAAAATTCGTTAAGTAGTTTTTGAGTTTATGTGGGAATAAAAAATTGAAATAATTAAATCTCACATTTATTATTCTATAATTAAGGATTTATATTTAATTTTTAATTTTTTTCTATTAAAGGAGCAAGTCTAATTAAATAAAAAATTAATATATAAACGATTAATTAATATTAATTAATTGTGAGATTTAATTAATTTGAATTAAAATCGACTCGGGTAATTTAAATTTAAATACAAATTCCCCTCCCGTATAACAAAAATAGAGAAAATACAACGGGCCTGAGCTCTGGTAGTCCCCGTTGTATTTTCCTATAAGGAGATGTTTAACCCATTTTCAATGTCACATGATAATTATTTATATATATTGAATACATACATTTTTTAATAAAGATGAAGAATTTTGTAAATTTTTTATCAGGGGCAGCTAACGCCTATATATTCTTTACGGGCCTAAACACAAACAAATTTTTCAAAAAAAAAATTTTATACTTGAAATTTCTACAATAGATATATATACAAATATTTTATTTATATACGTGTGGGCAAACCTCTGAAAAAAAAAATTAGATTTATGTAACAATTTTTGCCTCCCGCACATCAAAAAGGAAAATTTCTTTTTTTTTATTATCACCCATCCGCATTATATTAAAATAAATGAAAATGTAAACATATCTCTGCTCTTAAAAAAAAAAAATGTCAATTAAATAATTTCTAACAAACCTTTTTCCCGCTTCTCAATTTCCGTTCGTTTGTTCGTTTTTTTATTCGATTAAAATTAAATAAAATTTGAGGAGTCAAATGAATGAGGTTATAATTGCAAAACAATTGAAACTATAATTTATAACAATTAACCTAAAATAAACGTCAAACTTTAATTAGTACCTAATTAGATATTTTTTGATTTATTTAAATAAATATTACCTGATTCTTTTTGATATGATTCATTAAATAAATAAATATTGAGAGATTATTAATACGTATTTAATTGATATCACACTTGAAGAAGATAAATTTTAATAATTCAATTCGATCCAAAGAATACAAATATGTCAAAGAGATGAGAAAATCGGATTGACAGTGAAGTTAGATGCAAAATGGCATTGTTTAGCAAAATTTGGATGGAGAATATTAAAAAAGAATATAAATTAAAAATAATCCAACCGGATTATTAAATGTCTGAAATGACGTAAAGGGCGTTTAAGAAATAATTCCAATGAATTTTTTTTTAATTACGTTTTATTCAAATGTCGAGATCTATTCACATTTTTTTTTTCTTAATTTTAGTTAAAAAAAATATATATTTAACAATATTATTTACTTCTTATACGTAATGTATATAGTGATATAACCTATAATTAGTATATATATAATAGATAAAGAAATAAATTAAAAAATAAATCAGATTATTAAGTACATTCTTAATCTAATTTTATATGAGCTGTTCAGAAGACAAAAGGATTAACTCTATTTAAAGGGATTTCATTTAACGACAGGGAATTTATTAATTTCAGGTAAATTTAAAATAAAATCAAAAGAATAAGAAAACATTTCGTTTTATTCAAGCCTGACATTTAGGTCTTGGCCAAGACTATTTTCAGGGCGATATAACACAAATATTTTTTCAGAACACTAATCGACAAGGTTTTCTTCACAAGAAATCTGATTCGTGAATCCAGTACCTTTTTTTTTTATACTGATTCAGATTCAGATATGTAGGCCTAGTTAGAATTTTTTTTCCAATCAGGCAGAGAGGTTTTAGAGATATAGAGAAAAATAAACTCTGATGACTCTAATTTATTTATTGCCACAGCATTTTAGAATCATAGGGCTAGACTCCAGGGCTTCCTGGAGTATCAATCCTCCCCCCCCTCATGGGTTGAATCGCAGCGTAAAGTGTACTTAAACAATTTTCACGTAAAGTTTTATTGAATTTTAAAGAGTATCTAAAAAATAATTGATTTTTGAATTTTAATTAAAATCGTTGGAGCGATTTTTGAGAAATCAAAAAAAACTGAAAAAATACATTAGTAAAGTATTAGAACCCTTTGGCTGATGTGATTGAAATTTCTTGAAATACTTGCGACATAGGTACTTGGCTTAAGTATAAAATTTGAGTATCGAGAGTTTTATCGTTTTTGAGTAATTCCCATAAACCCACATTCTTTGCTATTTCACTTGAAATCAATTTAATTTATTGTGAAAAAATCTTGAATTTCAAGAAGATCGATTCCAGTTAAAAGATCAAAACATAATGTTTATGTAAATTTCTCTGAAAGGGATTTTATTGCTTTTAAATGGCTGTTTGATTGCTTTTCTTGAAATTGCCAATAAAAGGAGGCGATTCCTTTAGCTTGAATTTGACGTCATTTTCACAATCATTTGAATGAATTTCAACTGAAATGTGGATTAAATTAAATAACTCAATAAGGAAAGAACTCTCGATACACAAATTTTATACTTTAGCTTTTGAATTCTAATATATTCCCGGAAATTAAGTAAGTATATGTTGACACCAAAAATCTGTGTGACAAGCACAGAGCACAACTTTCAATTGCCGAAGGAAAGAGAAAGTTGTGTTTTGTGCAACCATTCACACCAGAATTTTTCAGCAAAAAAAGAACATGCGATATTCGTTGCGGAATTGTAATTAAAATATTTATGTAACGTCTATATGGTCTAAGAGAAAGACTTATTTATTTTTGAATGAGTGCTTTTTAATCGATACCGGCAATCAAGCACTCAATTGAGTAAAGTATCGAGTATAAAAAGTATTAGTATCGATACTTTTTCCGAGTCCAAGAGTCTGTGTAAAGCTTTTATATTACAGAGTGCGGCGCGGGAACTTCCTTATTTTAGACAATGATAAAACAAAAAGTATTGGAGATATCATTTTAAAATTTTATACATCGTGGTACATTTAAATTTTTTTTTTTTTTTTCATTGCTTTTTGAAAATGATCTCTTTAAGGGGGCCAGCGTTCTGCTCAAAACAGAGTTTTGGACCAATTTGGCCAGCATTTCCGTGTCGATCTTGGCGAGAGCATCACGAATATCGTTCGTTCTTCAGCTGATCCTGAGTGTGCGGACGATTGGGATACACCAAGCAAGGGCGGATACAAGGGGGAGGGGGTAAAGGGGGTATTTGTGAAAAAAAAAATACTTTTTTTCGAAAAAAAATGTGTTTTTTAATGTTTTAATAGGAAAATTAAATTCACAAGGTTTTTCTGTTTCAATAATATATTAAATTGATATTAACACTTTATACGTATTTCGACACCGTATGTGTCATCTTCAGAAGCGAATTACATAAGTGTTAATATCAAATTAATATATTATTAAATTGTAATTTAATTCTCCTATTAAAGCATAATGTTTCAACTAGAGCCAACGGTTACCAGTTTAAAATTAAATTAAATATTTTTAATGTAAAATTTTAAAAATTAATACTTACTTAAAAATTATTTGTATTTATATTCTGGCAAACAAGTACAGAATGCGCCTTTAAATTACCGAAATTAAGAAAAAAATGTGTGCTGTGCGACCAGTCACTCCAGATTACCCCCCCCTCCGAGAAACACCTCTGGATCCGCCACTGACACCAAGGATATGAGATATACTCATAAAAACAAATGGTCAGGTTTTTCCCTCCTCTTGATAAATCCGACTGAGCACTCTCAAAACTAACTGATTTTTTTATGGGTATATCTCATATCCTTGGTGTATCCCAATCGTCCGCACACTCTGGATCAGCTGAAGAACGATATTCGGGATGCTCTCGCCAAGATCGACACGGAAATGCTGGCCAAATTGGTCCAAAACTCTGTTTTGAGCAGAACGCTGGCCCCCTTCAAGATATCATTTTCAAAAAGCAATGAAAAAAAAAAATTTAAATGATATCTCCAAAACTTTTTGTTTTTTTATAAGGAAGTTTCCGCGCCGCCCCCTGTATAAAAATTAATTTTTTCCTTCAATTGACTCTAGCAGGCCTATAAATTGAGATTTCAACGGCCTCAATCAACGAAATATCAAAAAAGGACCATGATAGAAAAGGCCGCCAAAGGCCGCTTCGCCGGCTAGTACAAGAAATAATTCGATCGAAAATTTCATTGAATTTTCTTTCCCCAGCGCAGATAATTTGTTTAATAAAAATATGACTCTGAAGATGGTCTTGACCAAGACCGAAACGTCAAGCCTGAATTCATTTCCTCCATTCCTCTGAATGTCTCATATTATATCCTAGCGTACTTGTGCTTATATTTATATATTTTTTTTTTTTTTGATAAAATAAATTAGTGAAATACATCTACTTAGAAAAGTAGTGGCAGAGGGCGGGCGGCCCGCCCTGTGCGGACCGATACGATACTCTCTTAACACATACGAATTAAATATTAAATAAATCGGTGGGCATGAAAAGAAGACTAGCAAAAGTTACAGAAAATGATCAGCTACGGAAAATACTATTAGAAAAAAAGAACGGGGGGGGGGGGGGGGGGGCGATGATTTATTGGAAATTGATTATATATTTGTCATCAGAGTCGAAGGGGATGTCGCCGTCGAGGTCGATGCGATTCGATTGCGTCGCGTCGATGCAGACGTTGCTCTCGGGCTTGCAGCTCAGCCCGAAACTGCAAGGGCAGAATAGCCGGTAGACGTTCGTCAAATGCTGGCTCTCGCCGTCCGGGTAGGACACCGAAATGTTCTGCGGGCTCGAAGGGATGCCCGTGAGGCACTTGGAGCCGATATCGCCCAAGGAGACGCACTCCGGGATGCTGAAGCGACCCGTCCCTGCGAAAAAATTAAATTTCCTTCAAAAAATCTGGTCGCTTATTGAAAGTTTATAATTAGTTTCCGCCGAAATATTAGAGTGATTTCTGTGAAGTACAAGAGTAAAGTGTGCTTCAAAACACTTCAAGGGAAAAATGAGAATATACAATTTAAAGAGCATCTAAAAAATAATTGATTTTTGAATTTTAATCAAAATCGTTGGAGAGAATTTTGAGAAAATCGAAAAATACTGAAAAAGTACATCAGTAAAGTACTAGTACTTTTGGGCCAAATTTGTTCGAAAGCTTCGTGTCACGGTCCCGGGGGTGTTTAACTTAAATATAAAATCTCAACCTCTTAGCTCTTTTCGTTTTTGTTCACAACGGTCCTTAAAACGTGTATTTCCATCAAAATCTTGTTAGAAATTCAATATTTTTCTTCTCCGTATGTAAGAGAAAGTAAATAGTATTCGATTTCAAGCCTTTTTTTTCGTAATATATATAACTCAGTTCGGAGTTGACGTTTCGGTTACGTTTATAAAAAATTCATCATTAAATTTTTAAATTATTGACTATTGATATGGTAGGCTGAATGACCTGTAGGCCAAGGTCTTTGTTTAGGGGAGGAAAAAATAAATAAATAAATAATTCATCAAATTTTTGAAGAAAATTTTATAAATTGTCTGTTTGTATTTGATAGAATTTTAAGGTCCCATTTTGAAGGGGGGAAGATGAAGCAGAAGTTTTACTGATACAGCAATTAGTGATAGATTTTATCCAGACGTAACAGTGCAAGAATTATTACTAATCAAAATATTGGACGATTACTATGCTATTTTTGCACCGGCGGGCTTCGCCCCCTGGACCCCCCCCGGGAGGGGGGTCCCTTAGCTGACTCGAGCCCGCCATTCACACTTTTTTCTTGGGGGCCCAGGCATTTCTGTTTAAGTCATCTGGTATCCAAATGGCTTAAATAAAATCGTCGGACTGCCCGGGGTTCGAACCCGCGACTTTTGGTAAACGAGGTTAGCACGCTAACCCCTACACCAAGTCTCGAGGGCCCTTTTCTTTTTTTTTTTTTAAACATTCACACTTTTTTCTCATTCACACTCACACTCACGCACACATTCACACAGTCTTTTCGGCAACTTAGGCCATTTAAGACTTTGACGATAACCGTTGTAATATAATATTATCTATTATGGGGTCAGGCATTTCTATTTAAGCCATCTGGTATCCAGATGGCTTAAATAAAATCATCGGACTGCCTGGGGTCCGAACCCGCGACGTTTGGTATATGAGGTTAGCACGCTAACCTCTACACCACGCCCCGTGGGCCTCGGCCCTTTTCTTCTTAATTAAGGAAAGAAAATTATTATGCCCCCGGGTGTGGCGTAGTAGGTAGTGTGCCTCCCTCCTATACCAAACGTCGCGGGTTCGGACCCAGGCAGTCCGATGATTTTATTTAAGCCATTTGGATACCAGATGGCTTAAATAGAAATGCTTGACCCTACAATAGATATATTCTCTACAACGGTTATCGTCAAAGTCTTATATGGCCTAAGTTGCCGAAAAGACTGTGTGAATGTGAGTGTGAATGAGAAAAAAGTGTGAATGTTAAAAAAAAAAAAAAAAAAAATTATTATTCCATTCCAATCCAGTGCCTGCTTGAGGATTTTTTTACATTCATGGAATACACAAATGAAAAGAATACATAAATATTTCTCTATACATTTCCTATGGGAGAAATTGTAACTTTAAGAATTAATAACTCAAAAAGTTATAAGAATTTCGGGATGAAAATAATTTTCCTGTAATCCCGAGAAGGTCCTCTTTAAGCACAAAAAATTTCATTTCAAAATTCCAACGGGAAGTTGCCTAAATAGAGCGTGACAGACGGACGGACTGACAGGCAGATAGACAAACGGACATTAGCGAATTATATATAAAGATTTTAATATTTTTGGGGCCCTTGACCCGTGGCTCCGAGAAAAATTTATTTCATTTGAATTGACTACAAATCAGTTGAAATAAATCTAAATGGCCTTAGATGCCGAAAAATATTTTGGGAATTTCCTTCGTCCCAGGTGTCATTTTTTTTTTTTTTTTTTTTGTTTGGAGTGTAGGTATTATTTAAATAAGAAGTTGACGGCGAAGAAGGAATGAGGAACTGGGAAATGTAAAAACAAAGGACTCCGATGTCACAGAGAGAAGGAACGAACCGATGACGCAGCAGAATCCCGCGCCGCATTCTGTCGAGTTTTCGCATCCAATGTAGCCAGGTCTTGAGAAAACTAAAAGAATCGGCGAGATTAGCGTCAACGTCAGCACAAGGGTCATCGGAGACGTCCACATCGGCAAACTCATCATCCACCTATCAACAACACAAACAAAATTCTCACTATTTCAAATGAAATTATTTTTACTTTCTCTTACTCTATGTATATATGTAATATATATAGAGAGAGAAAGTATTGGATTCATGTCAAAAATTAAATGTCGAGATTTTGATGGATCTTCACGTTTTGAGGTCCCCTGAATCCAAAAAAGTGGTTTTCGCGACATGGTCTGTCTGTCTGTGTGTGTGTGTGTGTGTGTGTCACTTTTAAGCATCAAGGAAATTGAGCTATGAGGGCATAGGCGCAACCAGGGGGGGTTAGGGTTTTAACCCCCCCCCCCCAGGAGATAAAAAAAAATCAAAATATATATATTACAAATAGAAAAGAAAAAGTATAATCATTTCGGTTCCGCAAAAGAGGAAATATTCCGCGGGCGGCGCATGGAAAAAATTTGGTTCCACGGGGCGGCAAAAATTTAGCGTCTCTAAAAAAGGTAAAATATTTTTACGGACTGGAAAAAATTACCCCGCAAGGCAATAAAACTTCGGTTCTGCGAAAAAAAATTTTTCACAGAAAAATATTTGAGATCAGCCCCCCCCCCGGAAACCCCCCCAGGAGCAAATCCTGGTTGCGCCACTGTATGAGGGTGAAATTTTATATTTAAGTTAAACACCCCTCTTAGACGTGACACGAAGCTTTTGAACAAAGTCGGCCAAAGAGTACTAGAACCTTACTGATGTACTTTTTCAGTTTTTTTTTTCGGTTTTCTCCAAATTCGCTCCAACGATTTTGATTAAAATTCATAAATCTATTGTTTTTTAGATGCTCTTTCAAATGTATATTCTCGTTTTGGCATTGAAATCTTCTGGAGATCACTTTACTCTTGTACTCCATAGGAGAGATGGTTGCCATAATGATAAAATAAAAATATTTCCTCATACTGTACTTATAAATTTACATCTTGAAATTCGAATGTATCTTCTTGCCGGGAACTAAATATATGTCGACACAAAAAATCTGGGGTGTGACAAGCACAGAACACAACCTTCGATTACCTTCAGATATTAAACTTTTTTCAAAAAAAAAAAAAGTTTATGAGAAATTAAAAACACTAGGTCATAAGATTAAGAGAAATGTTAATTTGGTGATTTTAAATTCCGTTTTAAATGAAATGATTCTCTGATCTTGTAGGCAGGAACCTCGACATCTCCATTGTAATCACCCCACAGCCCACAAGCAGAGATTGCATCTACAGTATAAAATTAAAATAACCAAGTCAAGGGAATCCCACATTTGTCAGATTATCAATATTAGTAAAAAAAAAAAAAAAAGAAAGAAAAAATTAGGTCACACCATAGAGAGACAGATATCCGTTTTGTTTATTCAGCAAGTGATAAAATCTCTATTTCTTTGAATGGCTCTCTTTGATTTTGAGATTGAATGCATTGCACCTCTAAGGGAGGGAGAATCATCAATCAGATTGCAATTTCTGGAATTATTTGCGCTTCCCCTTTTGACAATTTGCGGACCCGAGTATTTTAAATGCTTTTATTTAACTTACTCTTTCAAAATCACCAAATTTGAGTCTTTGTTTAGGACACTTCCCGATGAGCTAGAGGTGTGAAATTTGATATTTAAGTCTCATTTTTGAAGACGCAAATTGTGAGTTGGATTTTACCAAAATTGGCAAAACTAATGTGGTACTTTATTTCACGCATCTTGCCTTCTTTTTTTTAATACTCTATAATAAAAAAAGACTAAAAAGTTTAAAATAAAAATGTAATAAAAAAAAACTTAAAAAAAAATGCTTTTATTTAAATTGAACTAAAAAGGGAGAAATAATTTAATTGTTCTTGTTAAAATTGTTGAATATTTATGACTTAAAATAAAAGCGTGGGGCGCTTCAAAGTGATTCCGAGGCTCTAAATATTAATATGTACAATTTCTTAAGCTATCAATGTGCGCCCCACGCTTTTATTTTAAGTCATAAATATTCAACAATTTTAACTCTTTTTAGTTCAATTTAAATAAAAGCATTTTTTTTAAAGTTTTTTTTTATTATTATATTTTTTTTCCTGCAATCTCCATAACGTCCTCTATAAAATCCTTTTTTAAAATTTCGTTAAGTTGGTCTAATAGACGGACAATCCCCTATTGACGTGTTTAGAATTCGATTGATTTTTTTTTTTTAATATAAAATGTATGTTATTGTATGAATATATAATATTTAAAAGAAGAGAGAAAAAAAACGAATAGATTATGAATGAAAAGTGGATATTGATTGAAATGCTTAATTGCTTTGTCCTGGATTCCGTCGAAAGTGATAGAGAGAGATAAGAAAATTATTTTAAAATAGCACAAGTCTGGTGTGACTGGCGCACTCTTCCCCTTCGGTAAGAGAAAGATGTGCACCGTGCTAGTCACACCAGACTTTTTTGTGTCCACGGATATACTGTATTTAGTTTCCCCATAGCGCCTTAGTTCCAAACTTGACCACTTGATACATATATGGCGCTGAGCTACGAATGCTTCCACATCAGTAAAGTGTACTTGAACTTTCTATATTTTTTTTTTTTTTTTGGTTATAAAAAATTTTTTATGAAATTTGGTTTATTTTATGAGACTTTTTTATGAATTTTTTTCAGGTTTCTCGTGAAACTTTAGAAGTTGAAAAATGATATTTTATTCGAAAATTTTAAGTCAGTTCTTTTTTCAGTAAAGCACGAGACTGAAAAAAAAAACAATTTTTAGTAAGATGATGACTTAAAATTTTCGAATAAAATATCATTTTTCAACTTCTAAAGTTTCACGAGAAAGCTGAAAAAATTTCATAAAAAAGTTACGTAAAAAATAAACGAAATTTCAAGAAAAATTTTTTTATAGCAAAAAAAAAAAATAGAAGCAATCGTCGGCACATCTTGAAATTAGGGGGGATAATTGTAGAATTAGTTGAAGTTTATTTTTGAGTTAAAAAAAAAATGCTCGATTTAAAATTAGGGTTTTTTCAAAAAAACTGAAATATTTCATATACCGGGCTTCTGAAATAATTTTTGTATTTTTTTTCTGAAAACTACATTAAAAAACAAAATTTTTATAGCCTTGCGGGTTTCCGAAATATCAATTTTAAAATAAGTTATAGTTATTTGAAAAAAAAGAGCAATTTTTTTTTTCAAAAATCCATAACTTTTTTTTAGTTGGGTAAAAAAAAAATTCTCAAAAATGTCTTTTAAGGGGTAGAAAAAATAGTTTCAGCGAAATCCGCGGGGGTCAGGAAAAAAATTTGTCGATTTGGCATGGAATGACCCATATATATCGGCGGAAAGTAAATATATCTCGAGACAAAAAATCTGGTGTGAAAAGCACAGAACCCGACTGACTTGAACCGTGCGGCTAATCACACCAGATAAGCCAAGTGCTGGAAAACATGGCATGGCATCCTCTGCGAGGCTAATTGTTCTAATTATAATATTTAAATTCTTTTGATTATCATTGAATTTATCTTTGTTTATAATAAATAGCTCTGACGTAAAAATATTTTTGTTTATATTCAATGACTCTGTCCTTGAATTGAGTCAAAAGAAGGATATAAACTCCTCGGAATTGTTATACTCTTAGCCGACTAAATATCAAGTTGTGTGCTGTGCGCAAATCACACCGGATTCTAATGTGATTTATCCGCAAAATAAAATGAAATGACAGACAGACAGACGGACAGACAGACAGTTGATGCGTGGTGAGAAAAAATAAAAAAATAAAATTTATGTTTCATCTTCGCAAAAATGTTGAGCTATGCAAATGACAAAACGAGATTTGATCTAAAGGAGAGGAGACACGTGTGACAAACTCTGCTGGTGTCAGATTCGAAGCGACAGTCGCTAAATAATAAAATGAATAGGCAGGCGATGTTTAGGATCCTTCTTCAGGGACCGAAATGTTATACAATTAAAAAAAAGTAGGAAAGAATTTACAGTTGTAAATTCAAAGGGACGCTCCCACTGTGGATTGCAAATAAACATGAAAGATAATAAGTTTTTATTTTAGAATAATTTACAATTGCTACTAGCCTGTGTCCTCATGACTCATGATGTCTATTAACTGGAAGTTGAAACAACAAAATTAACAAAAACGTCGCATTAAAAAACAATAATCAGTGTCAATAAAATTATTTCTATTGTTGATTTAATATTGTCTAACAAGTTGCTCACTTCAGTCTTGTTCAAATGGTTGCTATCATCACAAAATGTAAACAAATAAAAAAAAAAAATGTTAAATATTAAAAAAATCCGCAAGTGCTAGGACCAAAACGTACTTTTCCCTGAACCAGTTTTTTTGTGCTGAATACGTAACCTAAATGTAATTATTATTTTTCTACGGCCTTTAGTACAGGCCGTACTTCTTATACGAACAGACAGAGAGACAGACAGACACAGTACAGTGAGGGCTAAAAATGTTGAGACCCGTTAAAACCCAAAATATATATTCTATTTAATAAAACCTGGTGTAACTTAACGCACCCACTTTTTGGAATCAGGGATATTTTTTTCAAATCTTGAGGGGTGGGGGGTAATTACCCCTTTACCCCGATCGAGATGGAAGACACTTATTGGGGGTGGGTGAAGTTCTCAATTCAAGGAGACATTCAATCTAAACAATGAAGGGTGCAAGGTTCGCACAGGGGCCCACATCTTGTGGATACGTGGATAGCGACCACGAGCTGTCCGAGTTGGGACAGACAGTCATTCTTTTCTTTGTATTGAATATGTCTGTCTCTTGGTTCCTCTTTTCAACAGGCGTCAGGCCGTGCGACGGGCCGGCCTTTTCTATCCTTCTCGGTCGCAAAAACCCATGATAGGGCTGGAGGGAAATACTGAAGTCCGCATAGCGGGAATAAGGCGAGGACAGAAGAAGAAGACTACAAGGTCTTCTTTGTTTTTGTTGCAGGTAATTAATGCAAGTTATGAACAATTATTATCGGAGACTTTTATTGAAAGACGACTCAGTTTCGATCTGACCATCGTACTTTGTTCATAGGCCTGATGATGGTCAGATTCTTGACCGAAACTAAAGTATTGCGCAATCGGTCGTCTTTTAATAAAAATCTCCGATTGTTCATAATTTGCACCAACTACCTGCAACAAAAACAAAAACAGCGTAATCTCCATAACTCTGGCTGCTTCTATCAATGCTAGCCTCCAAGCCCGCCTTGGGACCCCTCAGCTGGCTCGGGCCCGCCTGCGGCGGCGGACCCTTCTTAATTATGAAAATAAAATATCATTATTATTCCATTCCAATCCAGTGCCTGCTTGAGGATTTTTTTACATTCATAGAATACACAACTGCAAAGAGTACATAAATATTTCTCTATACATTTCCTATGGGAGAAATTGTAACTTTAGGAATTAATAACACAAAAAGTTATAGGAATTTCGGGATGAAAATAATTTTCTTGTAATCCCGAGAAGGTCCTCTTTAAGCATAAAAAATCTCGTTTCAAAATTCCTCAAATAGAGCGTGACAGACAGACAGATGGACATTAGCGAATTATATAAATAGAAGATTAAATCTAAACATTAGGAACTATTCAACGCGAGCGAACTGTATTAGAAATATTTGATCCTAGCTTCCTTGATAGGAGCTCGGTGCTAGACTCGTTCACACCACCAGAGTTTTATTTTTCAATAATCTCAATAGTGCAGCAGTCTCTCCTTAAGTGAATGTTTGCAATGTTATTTGGACATGTTCTAATGCATGCATTTGTGAGAAGAAATACTGTAATCGAGTGGCAAGAGATAAGGACAAGGCCAGCGGCCAGCCATTGGGATATCGTATCATTGACCTCTCCTGGCACCGTCCTAGAAAACTCACAACTCGCCTCTTGGCTCTCTACGGGGAGTATGTACCAATTGCGCTGACAAGAAGAAAAAAGATTTTTTTTTTTTTTTTCAAATTTACCAGTAGATAAAACAAAACATGTTTTTATTTTGATATGTATTTAGAAAAAAGAAAAAAAAAATATTGCAAACGCTATTTCTTTTTTTTTTTTCTAAGATTTGGTTGCGTCACAATTATGTTTAATCTTCAAGTGGTTACTTGTCTAATAGAGCCAGGATGAATTGCTCTATTAGACAAGTAACCACTTGAAGACATGGGCGTAGCCAGACATCTTGTTAGGGGGGGGGGGGCAACCCCTCGTTAGGGCGGGTTTGCAATTAATATATACATAGATTATTAATTATTTATTTAAATAAAAAAAAATTGAATTAATGTAGTGGATTGGGGCGTTAAAAAAAATTCCCAATGGGAACAATATATATATTTGTTTGTTTTTTTTTTTTATTTTTAGGACAAGCCAGGGGGGCAATGCCCCCTCCCCCTGGCTACGCCCATGCTTGAAGATTAAACATATGATTAGCTTGTCCATTTTCATATAATAAAAATAATAAAAATTATCCTCTGAGAAAGGAATAAAGGACATCAGAAACGTATTTAGTCTCGCCACTGCAGTATGGGCCGATTAGAATTCAAGATATGAATTCACAAAAATATAAGTATTTTGTTGAGCTTTCCAGGATCGCGGGCCCATTTATTACTATCAAGCAAATTTTCCGTGAGTTGCTTGATTTTGATAAGACGTTCAACTTAACATTTCTTGATTCTGGTAGCAAACAGGAGTAGCAGGGATATAATATTTCAATTTGACGATTCTCTAAAATTTATTATTATTTATGGGCCTTTTCTTAAGATTTAATGAAAAAACCCATAAATAATAATAAATTTTAGAGAATCGTCAAATTGAAATATTATATCCCTGCTACTCCTGTTTGCTACGAGTGCCAGAATCAAGAAATGTTAAGTTGAACGTCTTATCAAAATCAAGCTACTCACGGAAAATTTGCTTGATAGTGCAAGTTATGAAGTTGTTACAACTTGTAAAAATGGGCCTGGGCTCCCTGGCTATTATGAGGGCAAAATGAGAATATACATGAGTAGAGACCGGAAAAAAAAGCATAAAAAAATGGAAAAAAAGTGCTTAAAAAAGCATAAAAAACTTGAATAAAAAGTTGTTAAATAAGCATAAAAGTTGAAAAAAAGCATCTCATAAGCAATTTTTACTCATACCAATGGCGTATACAAATTTTTACTTTCTCTTACCTATGTATATATGTAATATATATATAGAGAGAAAGTATTGGATTCATGTCAAAAATTCGATGTCGAGATTTTGATGGATCTTCACGTTTTGAGGTCCCCTGAATCCAAAAAAGTGGTTTTCGCGACATGGTCTGTCTGTGTGTGTGTGGGTGGGTGGGTGGGTGGGTGGGTGGGTGGGTGGGTGGTGTGTCAAATTTTAAGCATGAAGGAATTGAGCTATGAGGCTGAAATTTTATATTTAAGTTAAACACCCCCCGGGACCGGAAAAATAAGCTTTTAATCAAAATCGGCCAAAGAGTACTAGTACTTTACTGATGTACTTTTTCAGTTTTTTTCGATTTTCTCAAAATTCGCTCTAACGATTTTGATTAAAATTCAAAAATCAATTATTTTTTAGATGCTCTTTCAAATGTATATTCTCGTTTTGCCCACAAAATTGTTTGAAGCACACTTTACTCTTGTGCTTCATAGGAAAGATAGGAGAAATGGTTGCCATGGTAACAAAATATAAATATTTTCCCATACTTATAAATTTTACATCTGAATTCAAATATTCCCTACTGCCGGGAACTAAATACATGTCGACACAAAAAATCTGGTGTGACAAGCACAGTGCACAACTTTCGATTACCGAAGGTAAGTGAAAGTTGTGTGCTGTGCGCCAGTCACACCAGATTTTTTTTTTAAAGAAACTAAATTTATTCCGCCCTGCCCTGCGAAAAATTTTGTTTTTGCGGAACCAAATTTTTTCACCCTGCAAAAAAAATTTTTTTTACAGGGCTATATTTTTTCACCCTGCGGGGTTTTTGGAAAATTTTTTTTTTTTTTGGGGGGGGCCGGCCCCCTTCCTCTCCCCCTTATATACGTCCCTGCTGTATGCGTGTGTGAATGGGAAAAGTGTGTTTTTTAATAAAAAAAAAACAAAAAAATTATAAATATTAGTAAAATAAGTTCAAATAAGCACGAAAGGGAAAAAAGCATGAAAACTCAAAAAAAGCAAAAAAAGCATAAAAAATGCAATCTCAATGCACTTAGTTTTTCCTAATTCGTATAGAAATTAAATATCTAATGGTTGCTTATAAAATTGAGCAATAAGCATTTTGCTTAAAATCCGGTCTCTACCCAGATAGCACAGTACGTCTTATGTACGTACATAAGACGCACAGTTCGTCTTATGTATGTACATAAGACGAACTGTGCTATCTGGGTATACATGAGCATCTAAAAAATAATTGATTTTTGAATTTTAAACAAAATCGTTGGAGTGATTTTGAGAAAATAGAAAAAAAACTGAAAAAGTGCATCAGTAAAGTACTAGTACTCTTTGGTCGATTTTGTTCAAAAGCTTCATGTCACGTGCCAGGGATGAAGCTAACTTGAATTCAAAATTTCAAGTTTGTAGCTCATTTCTTTTAGCCTTTATTTTGAACGCAGAGAGACAGACTCAGGGGACCTCAAAACGTGTATTTCCTTAAAAATTACGAATTGAATTCTAGACATGAGCCTAATACTTTTTCTATATACTAGTATATATACCGTAGATAAAAGAAAGTAAAGATAAAATGAAGAGCCTCTTAAATAGGACCGAAATGTTTACTTTCTCTTACCTATGTATATATGTAATATATATATAGAGAGAAAGTATTGGATTCATGTCAAAAATTCGATGTCGAGATTTTGATGGATCTTCACGTTTTGAGGTCCCCTGAATCCAAAAAAGTGGTTTTCGCGACATGGTCTGTCTGTGTGTGTGTGTGTTTAATTTAAAGCATGAAGGAATTCAGCTAGGAGGTTGAAATTTTATATTTAAGTTCCCCATGGGAAGTGACATGAAGCTTTTGAACAAAATCGGCCAAAGAGTACTAGTACTTTACTGATGTACTTTTTCAGTTTTTTCCGATTTTCTCAAAATTCGCTCCAACGATTTTGATTAAAATTTAAAAATCAATTATTTTTTAGATGCTTTTTCAAATGTATATTCTCATTTTGATCTCAAAATTGTTTGAAGCACACTTTACTCTTGTACTTCAGCCATGGTAACAAAATATAAATATTTTCCCATATTTATAAATTGTATATCTTGAATTCTAATATATCGGCGGAAACTAACACAAAAAAATCTGGTGTGAAAAGCACAGAAAACAACTTACCGAAGGTAAGAGAATGTTGTGCGACCGGTCACACCAGATTTTTTTATTTTTTCTAACTGAGGGAATAAAATTGTTTGGCTCTCATTGAAGATAAAAGAGAAAATTCAGACAGAGGCGATTTGACTTCGAAAATATAAAAAATGGATTTACAGATAACAAATTTCTGTTAGCAACAAAATGGAAACAAAATTTGCGAGACGCACAGACAAAAACGACTGCATTCCCGTTGAAGGCGGGGGAGGTGTGGCCTCAGGAGTACGAGGCATTTGAGTCTAAACTTGCGATATACCGTGCATTGAGGGGTGTCCGAATCCCCCCCCCTGGAATTGTACAGTTATTAGTTAAGTTTTTAAGGAAACAAGCCAGGGAGTGTGCGCTATCAAAAAAACTGGCGTTGCTAGTGAAATAAAAAGAAAATTCGACTCACGTTTTTATGAAAAATTCCTGACAAATTCGCGCAAGAAGATGTTGTCTGATTGCTGGACACAAACCCTCTGTGTCTATCGTTTTCGGAGGAATTATAAAAACTCCCAAGATGCTGATGCTGATGATGATCGAGTGATGACGTCGTCGAGGAGGGGACGAGCAAGGAGGGGAGGGGGAGGGGGGAAAATGAAAAAAAAAAGAGCCAAGAGAGGCTCGTCTTCGATTATTATTTATTTGTTTCTCTCCTTAGTACTTACTAATAGCGTAATTTAAATGCGATTAAAAAGAAAAAAAAATCAAATATGATCAAAACAAAATGAGCCTTATCGCCAAAACAAAAAAAAAAAAAAATTATTTTTACGTCTTTGCTATTTTAAATGTTTATATAATAGCAGGCATCGCGTGATTTTGTCATCGGACGGGAAAAACAAATATCGATGCAATTAAAGTTGACTCGGAGAGTGTGCAGCCCTCAAAACTGCAATTTCATTCTTTAATTGTATTCGTTAAAGTCTAAAGCAGAGGCCAACAAACCTTTTTGTCACGTGACCACTTGCCATGTTTTTCGGTTTTGGGTATCCCCTGCTTAGCTAATAAAGCATTTTTGAAAATTCATCATTTATAAAAGTTTAGTAATCATTTGAAAAATTGCTCACTGTGGCTAATATTCGCATCTCCCCTTAGACTAGTCCACGTCCCCCTAGGGAGGGCGCGCCTCACCGTTTGGAAAACACTGCACTAATTTAAGAAACATTTAATTTGAAATATCTTTACATTTCTAAGTGAATTTAAGGGGAAACAGAGGCGAAGATGTTACGCATGTTTTTCCGCGTTGTGTGTCATAAAAAGTATGCCCAAAAAATCAAGTAATTCAAAAATTTGCCAAGAGATGTCAGAATGGTAGCTGATAATATTTAATGCATTTGGTTGATTTTCTTTGATCTTTTAACAATAAATACTTTATAAATGTTATTATATTCTTTTATAAAAGCATAAAAATATATAAATATAGGCTATCAGGGGATCGGCTGTTAGACTAGCCTGCCATCTATTGCAAGAATGCTGAACTAATTTGACAGTTGATTTTTTTAAATAAATCATCTAAGCTTATTTTAAAAATTTCTTAATTAATATGTGATTAATAATAACAATAAATTCATTTTTAAATTTTAAAAAAATTAAAGATTATTGGGACAGATTGTTTTTTTGTATTTGCTTGATAACAAAAAAATTAATTTTTAATAAGTCATTAAACAAATTATAGCTCGATGTCCCATAATCCCTTATGAATTTAATTCATTTTAAAAAAACCGAATTGAAAAATTCCTTATAATAGTCTAGTTTTTTTTTAAGTACGTTTAGACGTCGCTCCTGAACACCCTTAACATAAATCCATATCATTTTAATACAATTTAAATAAAATAAAGAAAAATATGTCGATTTTCAATTTTTAGGACAAATCAACATAATCTCGATATGTTTTGTTAGATTTTAATTTAAAATTTGGTTTTTATAAGAATTTCCAATAAAATAGTCAGAGAAAAACTGAAATGGGAAAATTATTTTAGAATATTAGAAACTTCGACATTTTTGTCTTTGTTTTATTTAAATTGTAATTATTTATTAAAATGATATGGATTTGTGTTTTTACTTAGAAATATTTAAGGAGCGACTTCTAAACGTACTTTAAAAAAAAACTAGACTATTATAGGGAATGTTTCAATGCGGTTTTTTTTTAATGAATTAAATTCATAAGAGATTATTGGGACATCGAGCTATAATTTGTTTAATGACTTATAAAAAAATTATCGTAATTAATTTTTTTTGTTATCAAGCAAATACAAAAAAACAATCTGTCCCAATAATCTTTAATTTTTTTTAATTTAAAAATGAATTTATTGTTATATTATTAATCACATATTAATGAAGAAAAATTTAAAATAAGCTTAGATGATTTATTTAGAAATCAACTGTCAAATTAGTTCAGCATTCTTGCAATAGATGGCAGGCTAGTCTAACAGCCGATATAGTATTAGCCTATATTTATATATTTTTATGCTTTTATAAAAGATACATAATATATAATAACATTTATTGTTAAAAGATGAATGAAAATCAACCAAAGGCATTAAATATTATTAGCTACCATTCTGACATCTGTTGGCAAATTTTTGAATTACTTGATATTTGGGCATACTTTTAATCAAACACAACGCCATCTTATCGGGAAAAACATGCGTAACCACTTCCCCCCTCAAATACGAGAATTTGGGCAAATAGACAGAGACAAATGCAATGCTCTTTTTTTTTGATCATTTTGAATAAAGAGACAGTTCCGTGATGTCTATACCGTAGTTCCATCATGATATAAATGAAAGAAAAACTGAAGGCGAGAGTCAATGGCTACTCCAAGGTCACCAACTCCACCTACACCCGCATAATTCTGAACTGATATCAAGGATAAACGGAGGGGGGGGGGATTCAAATTAAGGATTTTAGGTCAGGCGAATCATCGACAACATCCGGGGATATTCCCATCTGATTAGCAAATAGGAATTAAATTATGGAAATTACGATAAAATAAGAGCAAAGGCGAAAGAAATATTCTTCTACCTTTGGAGAGCTCGGGATAAAAATTAGACTTTGCCCTAAAGGAGAAGCCGAGCAGACAGAGATACCTGCCTGATGAACGGGTTGCCTATCCCCTCCCCTCTCTTCGCCACTATAGCTATTCATATGCTGTTGAAAAGATAACATTAACGTAAAGAAAAGGAATGCATTTCTGCTCTAAGGCCGGTATTACACTGCAAAAAAGATCTTTGTCAAAGATCATTTATAAAAGATTTTATCATATTTTATTTTATATATATGATATATGGACCCTGTTATGCAATGGTGTGTCAAAGACCAAACATCAAGTTTTGAGAAAATCAACATTAAAGTTTTTCTGATTTAAATTGTTTTGATTAGATTATATATCATTTTTTTTTGTCAATTGTGCAAATAAATACTGTAATTATGGCAGATATTCATAAATTATCTCTAAAAATACGACTAATTTAGAGAATAAACAATAAAATATAAAAAATTATTTTTGCAAAATTCTCTAAGTCCAATATATATATTTGCAAAAATGCTTCAAAGTCCCTTGACACATAATTAAATTAATCTATCGCTTTTATATAAATAAAATAATTTTAGGTTATAATTCAAAAATTAAAACGGAGATATTATTAAAGTTCTTTTATGGTTATATTTAATACTAATAGCTTAGAAACTTTCTATCAAAATTACATTAATCAATTTTAAATAGTATTAAGTTTTAAAATTAAATACAAAGTGATAACAAAATTTTCCACAATTAATTCCTGAATGGAAGTGAACATGGCAACAATAAATCAAAGTTATAATAATGAAATCGACTTAATATTATTTATTTTGTTGTCTCTTCGAAATCGCACTCATCCTCCCTCATCTTCATTACCAGGAATAATATCAAAAAATTAAATTTTGACATCTACGAATTCATTTCTCATTTTTCAAAAAAAAAAGCATTTTGGTTTATTTAAGGTAAACAATATATAATATAGGTTAAATAAGTTTTTATTGGTTGTTAACATCATAAAACACAACGTGTTATGCACATAAATCATTTTTGCAAAATGAAAATTCTGCATTGAAATATTGTAAAAATAATTTTATGCTTTTACATTAAATATAAATTTTTTTAGGACATATTTCATAAAAAATATTATTAATTATAGCATTTGAAACAATATTCCGTGCTTAACTCAATTTTGAATTTTTTGGTCTTTGACACACCATTGCATAACAGGGTCCATATGATATATTAGAACTTTCTTGCTCAGTAAGCAGCAAGGATCGGAATTAAGGCCAAAAAGGCAAGTAAAAACATGCAGGCGCCTGTCATCAAATCGATTGTCACTGATAACAAAATAATTATGTTTATTACACCTTGGAACAACAACAAAACAACAAACGCTTTATCTGTTTGTTGCCAAGGTGAATAAAAAAATAAAACTATTGATCACAATTGCATTAGACTGTAAATACGCATTAAAATAAGACGTTTTATCATTAAGGTGATAAGGCAAGGCTAGAAAAAAAAAAAATTATGGATTTTATGGATTAAAAGAAAGATACTAAGACGATAATCCCGCCCTCTGCGGCCCTCTTTCAAGGTCCCAATCACCTTCGAGGGTCTTTTTTATTTCTCTAGCTCTTATAATAATTTGGGTATCGTGAGGGTACCGCTGCGAAATTATATACATGCACCCACAAAATAAAAATGGTCGTGGCTCTAGCTCTTAGCCCGTCCGTCGTACACGAGGAGATTTTTGGCTCCATAAAAATGTCTTCGTGTATGACAGCAAAATAAAATTGGAATTGGAATTGGCTTGAAAAAAAAAAAAAAACGTTTGTTCTATTTTTTCGAGCCAAATCGGCGCTATCAGAATGCTCACAAACGCGAATGGCCGTTTGAAGACATTTCTTGGTCAAGAAAAATGTCTCCGTGTATGACGAAAAGTTGTCTGATCGCGCCAGAAAAATAGCCCGTGTTCTATTTTCTTGGGCCAATTCGACGCAAAGAGGGTGCGCAATAAATTGAACATATCTGGCAACACCGCTTTTTGGAAATATTTCGAGATCATAACCTAGAATTTTTCAGTTTTTGACAGATCTTTAAAATAATTATATTGTCAAATTATCATAAAAATATAAAATATATAGACACACCTCATTTGGAAAATAAAATTAAGGTAAGAATTAATTATTAAATTAAATTTATTATTAAATTCCATTATTATTTATTTAAATTTTCACTAGGAATATAATAATTAATAAAAATATATTTTTTTGCAGTTCTTTTTTGGAAATTATACGTAGTTTATAAAAAAAAGAGCAATATCTAGATCAATGGTTTCCAAACTTTATGTTACCACGCCTCCCTTAAAGATATTTAATCGTATGACGCCTCCCCCATTTATAAAATAATACAAACACAAAAATTTTTATTGTTAAAAAATTTATTAATAAAAACTATTATATTGTTAATAAACGTTGGTAAGTGCGCGCGAAAAAAATAAAGCACAGAGATCTCTTACACAAAAAGATGCCTTTGTCAATATTGTTCAAATAATTTATATATTCCACAACAACATCTATGTGTGTGTTTTAACAATTTTAATTTATAAAACTTTATTAATCATTTAGAAAATTGCTCGCTTTCGGTTTTGTTTGAATTATTTGCTGCAAGCTGGATCCGAACCCGAGCCGAAAAAATGAATACTTTGTTTTAAATAACTTTTCCCTATTCATATTTAATAGAAAAAGGTTTCAGCCCGGTTGCCTCTATTTAAAAAATCCGGTGTGACCGGCACGGTGCACAACTTTCTCTTACCGAAGGGTAAGTTGTGTGCTGTGCGCCAGTCACACCAGATTTTTTAGCTAAGCAGGGGGTCTACCTAAAGCTAAAAAAACATGGTAGGTGGTGTCTACGAGACAAAAAAGTTTGGAGCCGACCATTCAAAATAAAGCCAAATATATTCTTATCGCACCCTGCACATTAGGGTAAGAAGCGAATTCTATACCTCTGCACTCAAACGCCGAATAGCAAAAGAGAATTTGTTTTGTTTGTTTTAGGTAATTCCTGCTATGTGTGTGTGTGTGTGACACACCTATGCAATAACCTCGCGTGAATGAAGGGGGAGGGGAATCCCCCCGTCCCCCCGTTTGATGCTTAAGATGACGTAAATAATAATAATAATAATAAGAGGGGACAAGTGCACCTTTTTTAATACTATATAAACTCATCTTCGATTTGATGGGCATTCAGCCGAGCCGGGGGAGACGACAACGTACGTCTACGTAGGTGAGTGCCAACAAATTCTCTTATTTTCGAACACCCGAGGAATCAGCATGTGGAACGTCACCTTTATAATTTATATAAATTAAAACCCTAAAGGGAATTTAAACAAAACTCTTTCCAAAATAACGACTGGTTGTAGAGTTTCGGTCGACAAAATTACCATTATCAGGTCTGCAATGACAAATCATTCTGATGATGGTCATTTCATTTGGCTCTCGTTCTGTAAATTTGAACATCTCAATTATTTGATCACGCGACATAAATTTATTTCAATTTAATTCGCCACCAATAAATTGAAATAAATGGCCTCCGATGCCGAAAAGACATTGAATAAATTAAAAAAAAAAAAATCTGGTGTGACTGGTCGCACAGCACCCAACTTTCTCTTACCTTCGCTAATCGAAAGTTGGGTTCTGTGCTTGTACCACCAAATTTTCTGTGTTGAGATATATTTAGTTTCCGCCGATATATTAGAATTCAAGATGTACAATTTATAGTATTGGAAAATATTTATTTTTTCTTACCAAGGCAACCATTTCTCCTATCTTTTCTATGGAGTACAAGAGAAAAGTGTGCTTCATAAGATTTCAATGGCAAAATGAGAATATACATTTTAAAGAGAATCTAAAAATTAATTGATTTTTGAATTTTAATCAAAATCGTTGGAGGAAATTTTGAAAAAACTGAAAAAGGCATCAGTAAAGTATTAGTACTCTTTGGCCGATTTTGTTCAAAAGCTTATTTACACGAGTTCGGAGGGTGCTTAACTTAAATATAAAATTTCAACCTCCTAGAACATTTCCTTCATGGTCAAAAGTGTCCACACACACAGACCAATTTGCGGGCCCCACTTTTTTGGATTCAGGGGACCTCAAAACATGTAATTATATCCATCAAAATGTCGACATCGAATTTTTGACATGAATCCAATACTTTCTCTCTATATATATATTACATATATATCGAGGTAAGAGAAAGTAAAAATTTGTTGCAAATTTAGCGTCTCCATTTTTCTAAATCATACTAATAAATCAGAAATCATTGTCAATCAATATGCTTGAGTCAAGTCACCTTGTGGGTAGAGATGATACAATTTATATTCTGCCCCCCCCCCTCCCCTGGCTACATCGCAACTCCGGGACATCAAACAATAATCGAAACTCTGAAGATGGGAGAATGAAATTTTCCCGTAACGTCTCAATAAATTCTTCCTGCCTTTCTCCTGTTACCCCAGGCACCGACTTCACGGGTTTAACTTGACACGGTATCAAAACTGAAAACAGAAACGTTGTAATTTTCTGTAATCTATTTGTTTGTATTATTATTTTACTAACAAAAAGAATCTTGCTTTAAATTCAAAGAAAGTCTTTTAGTTTTTACTTTCTCTTACCCTATATATGAAATATATAGAGAGAGAAAGTATTGCGATCATGTCAAAAATTCGATGTCGAGATTTTGATGGATATACATGTTTTGAGATCCCCTGAGTCCAAAAAAGTGGGTCCCGCAAATTGGTCTGTATGGACATTTTTGACCATGAAGGAAATGAGCTAGGAGGTTAAAATTTTATATTTAAGTTAGGCACCCTCCGAACTCGTGTAAATAAGCTTTTGAACAAAATCGGCCAAAGAGAACTAGTACTTTACTGATGCACTTTTTCAATATTTTTCGATTTTCTCAAAATTCGCTCCAACGATTTTGTTTAAAATTCAAAAATCAATTATTTTTTAGATTCTCTTTAAAATGTATATTCTCATTTTTCCCTTGTAGTGTTTTGAAGACACTTTACTCTTGTACTCCATAGGAGAAATTGTAATATTTTTCCTGTTTGTAAAATTTTAATATGTCGACGGAAACTAAATATTGGTCGACACAAAAAATCTGGTGTGATAAGCAAAGGACTCAACTTTCAATTACGCAAGGTAAGAGAAAGTTGTGTGCTGTGCGCCCAGGCACACTTTTTAACCATTGGAGGCGATTAACAAACATAGAGTAGGCCTACGTCAAAGGATTTTACAAATACTTTCTTGGATAAAATTGAAGATCAAAGAGGGGAAGAGCCTGATGACCTCCCCCCCTCCCCCTCTCCCTCCCCCTTCTTATACCCCCTGCAATTTGTAAGTCAATAATTTTGTTCCAACAGCAAGAAGTAATGGCAAATAAGCGAGCGTCGATCGTGTTTTCATTGGCGATTGTCAGCCTGGTCAATGGATTGATTGAAATGACTGACCAATGTCGTTCGAGCCAAGATTGCGGCCCAGGCAGATGTTGCACTGTTTGTGAGTATATTCTATTTTATTAAACTCGCCAGAAATTGGCCTTGAAAACTGAGACAGACACAGACACAGACGCAGACGCCCAGACAAATTTATTGCATTTTTATAAAAAAAATGAATAAAATACATCCGGCCTATGCGAGAAAAAATAACAGACTGTAGAAGAAGCTCCCCTGAAGAGTCGTGAATCGCGAAAGGGCACGTTGCTTCAACAAGCTAATCATCGAGATAGTAAACAAGAACTCGATTAACCTTCGAATTAAAAAAAAAAATGATCGGGAAGTTTTGTAGAGACTTCGACCCCCATTAACTGGCTCGGGCCCGCCTGCGCCTTTTCTTAATTTATCAAAAGAAAATTTATCCAATTCAGAGGCTGCTTGAAGATTTATTTAAATAGAATACATAAATGCAAAGAATAAATAAATATTTTTTCTCTATACATTTCCTATGGGAGAAATCGTAACTTTAGGAATTAATAACTCACAAAGTTATCGGAATTTCGGGAGCCGAATATTTTTCCTGGACTCTCCATCGCGTCCTCTATAAGACTCTATAATTCCAACGGCAAGTTGGTCAAACAGATCGTGACAGATGGACGGACACTCCGCTATTATTATTATATATATATCAATAGATATTTAAAAATAATTGATTTTAAAAAAATAATAAATAAACAAGGCTTGTGTTTCTAATTTCATTCCTTATACTGAACTTTGTGTCTTACTTGTTAGCTAACAAACTAGGATCTGGGCTCTTATTTAATCATATGATTAGCTTAACTATATGTGAAAAGCCTCGAAAGGGAGGGGGAGGTAGTTAATTAGAAGTGAAGCAACCGCCGCCTCTTAAAGGCCAAGGAATTTTGGCACTATTAATGGAGGGGGTGGGGAATTCTTTTTTTTTTTTGGTGAATAACAATTTTGAATAGATATTCAGAAAGTAGAGAGTCTCCCGAGTAAAATGATATGCAACACTTCATATCTAAGTTTGTTGTCTAAAAACAAAAATGTTTTGAAGCTGCACTTGGAGCTTTAAAAGGGAAAAATTTAATTTTGATCAAATAACAAATGCGAGATTTAAATTAATTAATTAATTACTTTTGACTTTATTAAATCTCACAAATATTTCTTAATACGCAAATTTGTTTAATCAAATATGCCACTAATTAAAAAAATTAAAAAAATTCGTTATATTTGTGTCAAAATTAATATTACTAGCCGCGCCACCCGTCTCTGCCGGACCCTCGCCTTTTTTTAAGCAGAGATGCAAATGAGTGTGTCTGTCTTCATTCACTTCGAGCCCCATCCCCTAAATCTCGCAGGGAAAAAAAAGAAAATTTGATTATATAACAATTTTTATTATTTTTCATTTGAGAGATTTAATTATTTTAATTACTATTATAATTATTTCAATCAATTATAATTAATATATATATTTTTCCTAAGGCAAGAAGACAAAACTCAATGCTTTCCAATGGGCAAATTCTGCATTTTCTGGAATGTTTTACGCCTTCCCTTTTAGAATTTCGGGAATGGAGTAATTTTCCTGGACTCTCCATAACGTCCTCTATAAGACTGTAAAATTTCGTTTCAAAATTGTCAGGCCGTGCGACGGGCCGACGGCAGCATCTCTCTTAAACTTCCCCAATAGATAAGCGAGAAGAGCGTCAAAACACAATTTATAATAAAATGTTTATCTTTTAATACACGTCTAGACAAAAGTTGTAGAAATTTATAGCCCATTTGCGATCAGCTATCATTTTTAGAAATAGAATTAAGACGTGGATTAAGATTAAATTAAGATTGTCTAGTTAGAGTATAAATAAACCGGAAGATTAAAGATATTATTTAAAAAAAAAAAGGAATTAAATAATAATTAAGATTATCTGGAAAAAGGGGAAAAGCAAAAGTCGATCCGAGTTGGTTGAATTGAATAACAAAATATTTGTGGGATTTAGAAGAGATCTTTCAATTAATTTTAATAATATTCAGTATTTAAATCTCGCATTTTATTATTTAGGCTAATTAATTGATTTATAATTAAGGAAAAATAATTGATTGATTGATTTAATTTATTTTTATTTTTCCTTGATTATAGGCTAATTAAGGAAATTGATTGATTGATTGATTGATTGATTATCTAATGCTGCTCCAAGTGCATCCTAAAGCAAATATCTTTTTACTTTTAAACATGCAAGTGTGATATATCATTTTACTCGGGAGAACGTCTACTTTCAGAATATATAAACAAAACTATTATATAAATTAAAAAGTGAATAAAAACTTTGGCTGTAGGCTTAATGATGAGTCGCAAAAATAACAAAATGTTTGCTGCCGCATTTTCTTCTCCCGGCTGACGTTTCGGCCTGCGGTCTAGGCCATTTTCAGAACAATAATAAAATGTGTTTAAAAACATTTTTCTTTAGGTTTTACTGTGAACACTGTTTTTAAAAATATTCACGCGTTTGATATTGCCGGCCGGCTCTGAGGATGGCCTAGACTTCAAACCGAAACGTCAGCCTCAGAGGTAGAGCATTCGTTTCTGGTGTCAAAAATCAAGGGTTCACATCCCGTCTCAGGCGGGAAATTTATCTCAATTGAATTGATGATTAAAATAAATTGGCTCAGATGCCGAAAAGGACCTTAAAAAAACCCTAGCACTTCATTGTTACCAATTCAATTAATGGGGCACAGACATATAAATAAATTCCTGAGGTCAGAACCCACACCCCTTGGCTTTTAATTTATCAATATCAACGGACACGGGGGGGGATTATTCATTTCATTCTTCTATTGAGTCAACTATAAGCCTACTAGCACTGTAATATGAAAAGAAGGCATTCTATTGATTTAGTATGAGAAAATCTACTTTGATTGCGCAAGCAATTAGTAGAAGGATGCACTAGATGGGTTTTTACCTGACGCAAGGCTAAAAATACGTGTCTAGGAGGCGGCGGAGGTGGCCTAGACCTTGAATCCATCTCAGAAATTGCGAAACCAATCCAATATTTTATTTAATAGGTGGTGGGGAAAGGAAACACTTTATTTATTTGTTTTTTTTTTTTTTTTGCTTTTCAGCCCGGCAACGTTATCCGATCCCGACGTGTTCGCCGATGGGTGTCGAGGGCTCCACGTGCATTCCAACGCAGGCAGCCACCGAGTCGTTCAACACAACCCTCTCGTACCCGAATGGGAAGAAAATCGAGGTGACCGACGTCTACGACCTGATGTGCCCTTGTGGCACGCCCCTTGCCTGCACCCGGCCTTCGGGCACCTGCACTCAGCTCAGTGCACCGTCAAAGAAGCGCCAATAAAATGCCTTTGAACAAATTCTCGCTTTTTATTTCTTCTATTGACCCCTCCGTCATTTGTGCTTGAAATAGTCGTATGATCGATCCTCGTGGTCGATATTTAAAGCGATAACAACTTCCATTCCATTTCCTCTCATTTTATTTTTCCTATTGATTGAATTTTAATGTCGAGCTCACTTCGGGCTCAGTTGTGGCCGAACAGCGACAGCCAATCAACGACTCGTTAATTCGGGAGATTAAATGAATTGGTAAGTGAAAAAATCTCCGGCCCGCCTCCGGCAGACCCTTCATATGATTTCCCGCATCACATTTACTTGGATGCCAAATTTGCAATTATTCTATTAATTAAAAAAGTCAAGAAAATGAAGAAAATGCGTCAAGCAGTTGAGGAGTTTGGAATTCGAGAACGCAAACGCCTACCGATAGGCAGCCAACTCGAGGCCCTTTCTTTTTTGGTTCCCTACACATCCAGGCGCAGCCACTGAGGTGGAGGAGCAACTAAATAACAATAAATACAATAGAACCTCGCTTAACGAGCGACTTTTTGCATAACGAGTACAAGACACGGACTTGGTCAAAATAAAAGCCTGCCCATTCAATTTATAAGATATGAAATTCTAGAAGTATTTTTCATGCTGAACTCAAATATCATTTCAGTTTTTCCCCATCAGGCACAGTTTTAGAGATATAGAGCAAAATAGATTTTAGTAGAAAATGTGCTCTAAAACGGCTTTTATTTAAAATGTTCAAATTATTTTTAACGCCGCACCCCGTCAAATTATGCAGATAGTTAGAATACATATAAATTTTAAGTTTCATCCCAATCGGAGGGCATTTAGACGTGCCGCAAACGGCTTAAAGTTTAGAAAAATCGAAATTTTCAAGATTTTTTTTTGCTTTGGTCACCCCTAATACAATTTTAGAGATCCCTGAATGAAAAAAACATATATGTACGATATTCTTTGGCTTTCTAAAAAGCATTCATTCGTAAAAATCTGTTAATTATTAACGAAATTATTAATAAAAACGTGAGCAAAAAAAAAAACACAAGTACATTCACTGGACAAAAAAAATGGACCTCTTGTTCTTTTACAAGTATAAAGAAAGATATGAGATTCAAAAAATATTTTTTTTTAATAATATATAATAAAGTTAGGGCCCGTGACCCGATGCTCAGAGAGGATACATTAGCTTCTCGTGGATAGGGCTCGCTTTTTAATTCAATTGAAGTCCATTTTTTTTCGTCCAGTGAATGTACTTGTGTTTTTTCTTTGCTGACGTTTTTATTAATAATTTCGTTAATAATTAACAGATTTTTAGGAATGAATGCTTTTTAGAAAGCCAAATAACTATAGAATATCGTAAATATATGTTTTTTTCATTCAGGGATCTCTAAAATTGTATTAGGGGTAACCAAAGCAAAAAAAATCTTGAAAATTTCGATTTTTCTAAACTTTAAGCCGTTTGCGGCACGTCTAAATGACCTCCGATTGGGATGAAACTTAAAATTTATATGTATTCTAACTATCTGCATAATTTGACGGGGTGTCGCGTTAAAAATAATTTGAACATTCTAAATAAAAGCCGTTTTAGAGCCCATTTTCTACTAAAATCTATTTTTCTCTATATCTCTAAAAGTGTGCCTGATGGGGAAAAACTCTAACTACATATCTGAATTCAGAATGAAAAAATGCACTAGATTTCTTGTGAAGAAAACCTTGTCGACTAGTGTAATTTTAAGAACCTGATGAAATAAACTCTATCCCACAAATATCGACCTTCTGGTTCCAGTAGCATCGCACTGTTGCATATTTTCTCAAACTTGTGTTAGGTTATATTGTTTTAAATGTACACATGAATAAAAATCAATTGAATTAATTATTAGAAAATAGATTTGTAATTTTTTGTGTGAAAAGTTTACAAAAATATCCCCGAAGAAAAAGCCGCAAGAAAAGAGAGTATTTTTTCGACAAGGAACGCATTATCGTGTTTTACATTAATTGCTATGGGAGAAATTGTTTCGCTTTACGAGTTTGATTCCGGAACGAATTGAACTCGTTAAGCGAGGTATCTGGATCAACTCAAAGCAAACAAATTTTTATTTATTTTAACATTTCATAATTTTTCCATTCAAAGTCTCACAATAGGCGAATGCATTTATTCAAAGAAAAAAAAAAAGAAAATTTAATTATATAACAAATTTTATTATTTTCCTTGTGAGAGATTTAATTAATTAGCTTTGATTTTTCTTAATTGGCTTCAATTATTCACATGCCAAGAGACAAAGAACTCAAAACTTCCCTTTCATGTGGGAAAATTCATTTTGAGCCTCGCTCTGATGTGGCAATTTGGAGACGTGAAAAAAGAGTGTAAAATTTGATAAAAGTTAATAAAACAAAGCATAAGATAGATAGACAGACACATCGCTATTATATTTATATATAGATTATAGAAAAATAAAAAATAAATTAAAAACACTAGGTTATAAGTTTCAAAAATTTATTAAAAATTACCCTTCATGTGAAGTTATTTTACAAATTAAATTAATTTGAATCAAAGCTGAGAGCAAATAGGAACAAATGATGCAAATTCTTTTAAATGTAAAAACACGTGTGTCGATTAAAATCAAAATTAAAAAAAAAAATCTTATAATCTAGTGTTTTTAATTTAATTTTTTTTTTTTTTTTTTTTATTTCCCTATATACATAATGTTACAACTAGAGCCAACGGCTGATTGCTTAATTCGATTAAAATTTAACGATCATTTTCTGCCTCTTGTGCTAGAAGTCAGGGGCTTGCATCCTGAGGAAGGACCGAAACGTCGTCAATTATCCGTCTGAGCGGGGAATTTGTCAATTTCCCCTCTTCTCTCTCTCTCTCTCTTGATTTGAGAGTTTTTTTTTCTTTTTTGTCGTTTAGTTGACACAAGAGAGAGATGGCGTACGACGAGATCTCGACGTTGACAGCGAACCTCGGCCACTCGTTGTACGAGTCGCTGTCGGTGTTCGACATCGAGCGGCGCATCGGCAAGGGGCAATTCAGCGTCGTCTACAGGGCGAAATGCCGAACCGACGGCCAAATCGTCGCGCTCAAAAAAGTGCAAATCTTTGAGATGGTCGACGCCAAATCACGATTGGATTGCATGCAAGAAATCAGACTGCTTCAAGTAAGTAAGAACTAAATCGTCCCCCCCCCCCTCTTTAAATCTAAGTTTACAAATGCTGGCTGTCATTTTCTAAAGCGAATATTTAGAATTTAATAGAAAATTTCTCCGATAAAATAAAAGACAAATCATAATAGAAGGATCCAATTTTTCTCCTTCAAAATTTTCGGACATTTCTCAGTTTTTGCAGTTTAATTAAAAAACTATGGGCTTTTTGACATTAGTTGTTATTATCATTTTGAAAGTATATTAAATTTCAAACAATTCAAGCCAAACCACAGCTCCGTATCTCTAATAGTTTTTGAGATATGATGCAATTCCACGTAGGTTTATTTAAAACTTGTATTATTGGAATTTTTGTTTTTTAAGATTACAAAAGAACTATAAGAGCTAATGACCCTGTTTAGCGCTTAAATGAAAAGTAATTAAATGTGTTAAAACTCAATTTATCACAATTTTTCTCTAAGCATGAGCGGTTTTGCCGGTAT
Organism: Euborellia annulipes; assembly: GCA_023213315.1. Lineage (NCBI taxonomy): Eukaryota > Metazoa > Arthropoda > Insecta > Dermaptera > Anisolabididae > Euborellia > Euborellia annulipes. The sequence continues at coordinate 64,571 of JAKCPI010001999.1, read as the reverse complement.
TCGGCTTAAATTGAAAATTTGAACATTTCTGAAAATCATGTTCATATCTCAAAAACTATTAGAGATACGGAGCTGTAGTTTGGCTTCAATTGTTTCAAATTTAATATACTTTAAAAATGATAATAACAACAAACGTCAAAAAGCCCATAGTTTTTGAATTAAATTGCAAAAACTGAAAAAGTCCGAAGATTTTGAAGTTTTTCTCGTATTACGCGGGAAGCACAACTTTTTTTTGCTTTAGATAAAGGTGAAAGTAACGCTTCAGTCAAATCTGGCCGTTTACAAATTTCATCGGTGTATTTTTTTTTTTTTTTTATATTTCCGAGACGTTTTTTCGGGAGGGTGGTTTCAAAAAAAAATCATTGTCGATGCAAGTGAAACTTTTTTTCAGATCGTAGGCGTTTAACGGAAAATTTTCAGAAAATAATTCAATTAAAAGTATTAAAATCGCGTTTTTAATCTTATCTAAATAATTGGAAAATGGGAAATCAATAGACGCATGTTAAAAACTGAGAACAATATTTATTTAGTATATTTTAAATTATTTTAAAAATTATATTTTATCAATTTAAAAATTTAATAATTAAATCTCACAATTATTTTTTTATAATTCGTCGTATATATTAACTTTCCTATTTTTGTCCTCACAGCTTGTAACGTCATGGCTTGCAGCGTTACGGGCTTTGACGTCACGGCTTGTAACGCGACATGCTGTTAGAAGAGCGAAAAAATTTGAGGCCATCAAATTAAAGTTTCACTTAAAAAAAAAAATTTATATTTACGAAATAGGAGGCTCCCCGGGATTGAGATCAAATTAAGGGCATTTGAATTTTTTTTATCTTCGTTATTTCAACTAGTTGGATGTTTGATAATCAGATAAAGAAAAATAAAATATTTATAAATTTCTGAAAAAATTTGATAAAATCTCGGAAAATTAAATAAAAAAAATTTTCTTTTGTTTCTAATTTCATAATAGAGAAATTCTACATTTATTTTCTCGAGAAAGGAAAGGGAAGGGGGGGGGGGGGAATCCAAATAAAAACTAGGAATAGAGGTCTTCAAGCACAAATGATCGATCGAATGGAAATAGAAAACGTTTCGGTTTTATTTACCGTAAACAATGCATGCGTGCCATCCTCAGTTCTTATGAGAACATTTGAGACTTGCCCATATACGTAGGACTTTGTAGATATTTTATATAATTTTGTATATGCTTTAATATCCGCGGCAAATGAAAAAAAAATTTAAATTACTATTCCAATCCAGTGGCTGAATGAGGATTTGTCTACATTCATAGAATACACAAATGCAATGAATACATAAATATTTCTCTAAACATTTCCTGGGAGAAATCGTAACTTTCGAAATTATTAACTCAAAAATTTATAGGAATTTCGGGATGAAAATAATGATCCTGTAATACCTAGAATGTCCTCTTTAAAAATAAAAAATTTGGTTTCGAAATTCCAACGGGAAGTTGCCTAAATAGAGCGTGACAGACAGACAAACAGACGGACATTAGCGAATTATATAAACATACTCTATCTGCATCTGCATCTCAATGGTGTATACCTTGAGATTGCCAATATTTTCATAAGAACTGAAGATGGATGACCTCAAATTTTTTCGCTCTTCTATCATCATGTTGCGTTATAAGGGCGTGACGTCACAAGCCGTGACGACAAAAATAGGAAAGTTGAAATTTAATATATATGACAAATTATAAAAAAATAATTGTGAGATTTAATTATTCAATTTTTAAATTGATAAAATATAATTTTTAAAATAATTTAAAATGATTCAAATACTAAATAAAGATTGTTCTCAGTTTTTAACATGCGTCTATTGATTTCCCATTTTCCATTTATTAAGTTTAAGATTAAAAACGCGCTTTTAATAACCTTAATTGAATAATTTTCTGAAAATTTTCAGTTAAACGCCTATGATCCGTAAAAAAAAGTTTCACTTGCATCGTAGTTTCATAAAACCACACAATGTTATTTTATTTATTTATTTATATTTTTTTTTTTTTTTTTTTGGAAATTTTTGTTAAAAAATTGAATTAATCATGAAGAATATGGCTAACAGTTTAACTTAATAAGGATAGCAGATGGCAGCCAGGTAAAATAAATTCAGATAAAAATAAAATCTTTATTTGATTGTCGATGTTTCGACGATTGTCCTGAAGAAGGACGCGACTGGCGTCCGAAACGTCGACAATCAAATAAAGATTTTATTTTTATCTGAATTTATTTTACCTGGCTAGTAATTTTTCAAAATGATGCCTTTATTAAGATGCTAACTTGACAAAACTTTCCTCCCCTCCCCTCCCTCCCAACTCATTTATTTTAACTCGAAGGTTAAGCGTGTTCTCGTTTACTATATGGATGATTTGCTATCTGTCGGATAAGTGGGTGCCATTTGCCTGAAGGCTTTCTCGTCGTTTGCAGCAATTGAATCACCCGAACGTGATCCGTTACATCTCCTCGTTTATAGAAGACAACGAACTCAACATTGTCCTCGAGTTGGCCGACGCCGGCGACATGTCCAGAATGGTCAAACATTTTCGTATGCAACGGAAATTAATCCCAGAGCGAACCATCTGGAAATATTTCGTCCAATTGTGCAGCGCCATCGAGCACATGCACTCGAAGCGGATAATGCATCGGGGTGCGTATGTACATGTACATGTCTCCCTCTACCCTCTTCCTCGCCTTGGCCAGGCCGCCATCTCTGCTACGCTCTCCCTCGATAATGGAAAAGTTGTGCTGCCTCACATGCCCGAAAAAGACCCTGGAGTGATGAAACGCACATCTTTCTGATTAAATGCAGTCACTTGTGTGTTTACCTTTCTCTTAAAACATTATTATAATATAAACATACCCAGACAGTTTGGAATATTGCAGAAATATCGCGAATCTTGCATAAATTGCCAATATTGCAGGAATATTTCTACAATGTTGCAAATCTTGCAAAACATTGGCAACATTGCTGTAATATTCTAAGCCAGTGGTTCCCAACCTTTTTTGGCCCATCGCCCCTTTCCGGAGGTTGTCTATCACCTATCGCCCCCCCCCCCCTTTTCATTTTAATTCCATGATTTAAAATTTTTAACAAAAAAGTACTTTATTTCAAAGGGAATCAATCAAGTTCCTCAGATAACGTTTTCTTTTCAAAGTGAAAAAATCTGGTGTGACTGGCGCACAGCACACAACTTTCTCTTACCCTTCGGTAAGAGAAAGTTGCGCACTGTGCTGGTCACACCAGATTTTTTGTGTCGAGATATATTTAGTTTCCGATAGCATCTTAGTTTCAAACTTGCATTTTAAATGTTGACTGCTTCAAATAAACTATGGTTATTTTTCAAAATTTTAATCTCATATTTGGACATTTTATACACAATATAGAATCGTAAATAAATACAAAATTTCATTAGAATTGGAAAAAAAAATTTTAAATGCCTAAAAAGTTCTAAAGGGGACCCCCTTTTGAATCGAAATTAACATACAAATCCCTATAGGAAATTAACATTGGTCAAATGCGAAGATAAGGTAGAAAAATTTAAAACGCGTAGAAAGAGAGAAGATAGTTTTGTGAGAGAGAGAGATATGTTTTCTCCGAAAAAAAAAATGGGCGTTTAAATAATAATTGATTTTTAATCTAATAAAAAGAAAAAGATTTAAATTCGGTTACCATGGCAACCATTTATTTCTCCTATCTTTCCTATGAAGCACAAGAGTAAAGTGTGCTTCAAACAATTTTGAGGGCAAAACGAGAATATACATTTGAAAGAGCATCTAATAAATAATTGATTTTTGAATTTTAATCAAAATCGTTAGAGCGAATTTTGAGAAAATCGAAAAAAACTGAAAAAGTACATCAGTAAAGTACTAGTACTTTTTGGCCGATTTTGATTAAAAGCTTATTTTGTCGGTCCCGGGGGGTGTTTAACTTAAATATAAAATTTCAGCCTCCTAGCTCAATTCCTTCATGCTTAAAATTGAACACACACACACAGACAGACAGACAGACAGACAGACAGACAGACCATGTCGCGAAAACCACTTTTTTGGATTCAGGGGACCTCAAAACGTGAAGATCCATCAAAATCTCGACATCGAATTTTTGACATGAAACCAATACTTTCTCTCTATATACAGCCTTGGCCATAAGTATGAGGCACCCCTTAAAAGTTTGCATATCATATTTATTTCTTAAAATAAACTAAAATTTATTTTATAAATGTTAAATTAATTTAATAAAATGTTTATTAAACGCGTGATTATCTTATTTTAAAAGACGAAATACATTAAGTGTGTAAAATATAAAATTAACGTTATTTTGTCAATTTCTTTAAATAGCGTAAACGTCTTGATACATAGGTAAAAGTTTAAAAAAAGGTGTGGGATTGACTTATTTATTTAAAAAAATATCCTTTTGCTTGAAAATGCCAAAAAATTTCCAAAAAAAGTGTAAAAATACAAGTGATTCACGAACAAGGCAAGTCCCAAGTAGAAATTGTCAAAATAGTGGGATATTCACGAAATAAAGTACAATCTGCACTTAAACGATTTTCAGAGACTTGTTTTCATAAAAATAAATTAAGATATGGGTCGAAAGCGTGTCACTACCAAGCTCCAAGATAGAATACTTTGTGAGAGACTCGCTAAAAAATCGGAAAAAACGTCTTCTGACCTCGCTGCAGCCTTTTTGGAGTAAAATGAAATTTCAATTAGTGCTTGAACAGTAAGAAGACGACTAGGGAAAGCAGGCATGAAAGGGTAGAAGGCCAGAAAGAAGCCCTGGTTCACGGTAGCCAACAAGAAAAAATAGGGGAAAAAAGATAAATTAATATAAACTGTTTTTTTTATAGACATTGCATAGATATGAAAAGTAACCATTATTTTTGCTTAAATGAATGTAATATCTTACTTCAAAGTTGGATTCATTGGATTAGACAACACGGGACCAGTTTTCTTACGTCAAATGTTTTTTATGATTCATAGCCCATTCTAGACGCTTTTTTTGTCTTTTTCTTGGCTTTTTCTGGCCTTCTATCCTTTCAAGATTGCTTCCCCTAGTCGTCTTCTTACTGTTCAAGCACTAATTGAAATTTCATTTTACTCCAAAAAGGCTGCAGCGAGGTCAGAAGACGTTTTTTCCGATTTTTTAGCGAGTCTCTCACAAAGTATTCAATCTTGGAGCTTGGTGGTGACACGCTTTCGACCCATATCTTAATTTATTTTTATGAAAACAAGTCTCTGAAAATCGTTTAAGTGCAGATTGTACTGCATTTCGTGAATATCCCACTATTTTGACAATTTCTACTTTGGACTTGCCTTGTTCGTGAATCACTTGCATTTTTACACTTTTTTTGGAAATTTTTTGGCATTTTCAAGCAAAAGGATATTTTTTTAAATAAATAAGTCAATTTCACACCTTTTTTTAAACTTTTACCTATGTATCAAGACGTTTAAGCTATTTAAAGAAAGTTACAAAATAACGTTAATTTTATATTTTACACACCTATTGTATTTCGTCTTTTAAAATAAGATAATCACGCGTTTAATAAACATTTTATTAAATTAATTTAACATTTATAAAATAAATTTTAGTTTATTTTAAGAAATAAATATGATATGCAAACTTTTTAGGGGTGCCTCATACTTATGGCCAAGGCTGTATATATTACATATATACATAGGTAAGAGAAAGTAAAAATACAACACCTGCAGAAATAGTGACTGAAACGTTGAAATTTTCAAATATGAGCATAAATCAATTATTTTTTAGATGCTCTTTAAAATGTATATTCTCATTTTGCTCTCAAAATTGTTTACTTATGTGCTTCATAAGAATCCATGATAACAAAATGTAAATATTTTCCCATGTTTATAAATGAGGACACAAGAAATCTGGTGTGACAAGCGCAGAACACAACTGTGCGCGCAGTCACGCCAGAGTTATTATTGAGGCCTGATGGGATTTCTATTCAATTAGGCGTTCCATTTAATGGAATAGCAGAATTCTTCCCCATTAAGCAGGCGTTTTATGTAATCAATAAATAAATCTATATCTATCAATAAGGTCAAATTAATTAGAGGGCATCGACGCTTTCTGAAGGTGCCTAATGGCTTAAATAAGATTGGACCCTGGACCCCAAATAAATATATAGCCTACTAGTATCGACTAAAGTCTTATATGGCCCAAGTTGCCGAAAAAGTGTGAATGAGCAAAAAGTGTAAGTGTTTAAAAATAAATAATATTAAGTCGATTTCATTATTATAACTTTGATTTACGGTGTCCATGTTATTATTCAGGAATTAATTAATGAGAAAATTTTGTTATCACTTTGTATTTAATTTTAAAACATTAATACTATTTAATTTATTAATGTAATTTTGATAAAGTTTCTATGCTACTAGTATTAAATATAACCATAAAAGAACTTTAATCCGTTTTAATTTTTGAATTATAAACTTAAAATTATTTTAAATAAGTTAGTGCATAGATTAATTTGCAATCATGTGTCAAGAGACTTTGAAGCATTTTTACAAATATAATTGGACTTTTAAGAATTTTGCGATAATAATTTTCCCATGTTTTTATATTTAAGGGGGCTCGGGAGCGAAGTGGTTACGCATGTTTTCCCGATAAGATGGCGTAGTGTGTCATAAAAAGTATGGCCAAAAAATCAAGTAATTCAAAAATTTGCCAAGAGATGTCAGAATGGTAGCTAATAATATTTAATGCATTTGGTTGATTTTAATTGATCTTTTAACAATAAATACTTTATAAATGTTATTATATATTATGTATCTTTTATAAAAGCATAAAAATATATAAATATAGGCCAAAAGGGGATCAGCTGTTAGACTAGCCTGCCATCTATTGCAAGAATGCTGAACTAATTTGACAGTTGATTTTTAAATAAATCATCTAAGCTTATTTTAAAAATTTCTTAATTAATATGTGATTAATAATAACAATAAATTCATTTTTAAATTTAAACAAAAATTAAAGATTATTGGGACAGATTGTTTTTTTGTATTTGCTTGATAACAAAAAAAATAATTTTTTAATAAGTCATTAAACAAATTATAGCTCCATGTCCCAATAATCTCTTATGAATTTAATATTAATAATTAATTAAAAAAAAATTGAATTGAAAAATTCCTTATAATAGTCTAGTTTTTTTTAAGTACGTTTATTATTAGACGTCGCTCCTGACCCCCTTAAAATTCTAATATATCGGCGGAAACTAAAATCTGGTGTGACAAGCACAGAACACACCTGATTCTTCAAAAAAGAATAGAACAAGTGAAGAAGACCGTAGGTGATTTCTAGTTTGTTTGCCTTTCAGATATCAAGCCAGCGAATGTGTTTGTGACGGCCGAGGGCGTCGTTAAGCTGGGTGATCTGGGCCTGGGGCGTTTCTTCAGCTCCAAGACGACGGCCGCCCATTCCCTGGTGGGCACGCCCTACTACATGAGCCCGGAACGAATCCACGAGCATGGATACAATTTCAAAAGTGACATTTGGTCCCTGGGATGTCTTCTCTACGAGGTGACAGAGCAGAACCAGCAAAGCTTGTAGTTGGCAAAGCATCGATTGAAATAATTAATTTGTTTTTTGTTTTTGTTTTTTTTAGCTCGCTGCACTCCAATCGCCTTTTTATGGGGATAAAATGAATTTGTACACACTCTGTCGGAAGATTGAAATTTGCGATTATCCGCCAATACCAAGCGATCTCTATTCCGCCGATGTGAGTATTCCTGTGCCTGGGGTCTGAGGCAGGGGAGGCCTGTTTCTTTTGCATGGAATTTCGAGTCATTCATAAAGAACGCCCTCCTCTTGAATTATTGTAGAATTTAAAAAAATCTGGTGTGACTGGTCGCACAGCACACAACTTTCTCTTACCTTCGGCAATCGAAAGTTGTGTTCTGTGCTTGTCACACCAGATTGTTTTGTGTCGACATATATTTAGTTTCCACCAATATATTAGAATTCAAGATATAAAATATGTAAACGTGGGAAGATATATTTTGTTACCATGGCTGAAGTACAAGAGTAAAGTGGTCTTCAAACAATTTTGAGAGCAAAATGAGAATATACATTTTAAAGAGCATCTAAAAAATAATAGATTTTTGAATTTTAATCAAAATCCTTGGAGCAAATTTTGAGAAAATAAAAAAAAACTGAAAAAGTACATCAGTAAAGTATTAGTACTTTTGGGCCGATTTTGTTCAAAAGCTTCGTGTCACGAGCCAGGGAGGTGCCTAACTTAAATATAAAATTTTAATCTCCTAACTCTTTTCGTTCTTAAAATATATTTAAATAAATATTTAGTTTGATTGTGCATCAACAACCGGGCTCTAATATTCAGTGAATTAGAACATTTTACCCTCATGGTGCGTTAAATTCTTGAAGCAATCCTTTTGATAACACGGACACCATGTATATAATATTATTAATAGGATCAGGAAGATGTATGGCAGCCAGCAAGTGATAAAGAAAACTATTTGATTTTCGTCGACGTTTCGGGATCACGTCGATCCCATCTTCAGGAACTACGGTCATCAAAACATTTTTTATTTGTTGTTAATTCGGCAAAATACAAACAATTTTTACAAGTATTTTTTTATAAAAAAACAAAACACTTACGATAAACTGTTATTGTTGCTTCGATAGATAAAAAACAAAAACAAAATTGCATCTATCGAAGCAACAATAACAGTTTATCGTAAGTGTTTTGTTTTTTTTTTATAAAAAAATACTTGTAAAAATTGTTTGTATTTTGCCGAATTAACAACAAATAAAAAATGTTTTGATGACCGTAGTTCCTGAAGATGGGATCGACGTGATCCCGAAACGTCGACGATAATCAAATAGTTTTCTTTATCACTTGCTGGCTGCCATACATCTTCCTGATCCTATTAATCACCACTCAGCCATCGAAATTCTTCTATTTAAACTACTTGTATATAATATTATTTTTCGAGATCCATTCATTTGAATAAGATATTAATAACTTTCAATGAATACCTCAATTCGGATTTGATACTTATTGTTAAACATATAACCAAGTATTTATTAATTTAAATAAGCGAAAAATGTAGGTACCGCCGGGAGTTGCACCACGGATCTTGTCGATTTACGCTCAACATGCCCTACTGTTGTGCAACTCCCGGCGGTACCTACATTTTTCGCTTATTTAAATTAATAAATACTTGGTTATATGTTTTTCATAATTACCTCATGGACCAACACATGATATATATAATTCTTTATTTACTTATTGTTAATTAGAATTTGATATCATCGAAATAAAAAATTTGATGAAAATTCTGCGGAGGAACTTTGACAGATGACACAATTGAATTTATCTCTCTTTAGAATCAGAATTCAAGGTGAATGTCTTTATTCTGACCTAATTTCCCCTCGGAATATTATTTAGACACCTAGCACAAGAGGCCAAAGACAAAAGTTAGAATGGCCTTTTTGTTAAGTTACATCCAATGCTTGAAGCATAATTGAAATTGAGGAAGATGGCGTTATTAAAAATCTCTCTTTAGTTGATTTCTTCTTTCGACAATTCCTTTAGATTCCGCCATACCCCAGCAGCAAAATTTCAAAACAAATGAATAAATAGAATTCGATCGACAGAAATCATTCAAAAGGATGCTGAGGACGTCAAAACCTCGTTGCCTAATCTAATACAATTGTTTTGTTGTTTTGAAGCTCCGCGAGTTGGTCGCCGCCTGCATTTCCGCCGAGCCCTCACGACGCCCCGACATCGGACACGTCCACTCTGTCGCCAAATATAAACACGCGCAATTCAATGGCCAAATGATGCCACAAACGTTTATGCAATAATCTTTTTTTGTTTTTTTGTTTTGTGATGTGATCAAAAATAATATTAACAGTTGGAAATGTGTATTTAGAGAAATTAAAAGAATTTGACAAACACAAAAGGGAAGGGGGGGGGGGGGTATGAGAAATCATCATTTATAATTTGACGCAACTAATTTGAATGTAAATAAAATTTCAAATTAAACAGTTTTTGTTTTTATTTCCTTCTTACCATCTCTATAAAAAAAATCCTCTCCAACTGGCAGACAAATTTTTTTTTCTTTTCTGGACGGTTTTTTGCTTGAGGATCGAAATTTCTGAGATTTCATTCATGTTTTCTACATTTTAGAAGTTCATCTACAAGGTACCTGAAAAATAAAAAAAATTATTCTAACTAATAATATTCAATCGAAATTATTTAAAAATTTTATAATATTAAAAAAATTACCTTTCAGCAATATCTGCTAGGAAAAACATTCCATTAAAGAATAAGAGCATAAAGTAATTGCTTAAAGAAAAAGGCAAATGAAAAGATTAGAATCGATGGGCTCTGCAACTCTGCATCGCTGGCTTTTTATTTATTATAGTCAGATGTATAGAGAGCACATCTTGCGTCCTGAAAAAAGAAATTGAATTAGTTAGCATTGACTCTAATCAGTTAATTATGAGAATATCAAGTCAGTGTTCTATTTACCTTTCATTTGCGAGATTTCTTCTCTTTTCTCGCACAAATATTCACTAATTAAAAGGAAACACCAAAAAAGTTATCTCTTTTAGACAATAATTATTTACTTATGGAATATATCTAAATGTCTCAATTGTGTTATTAAACATGTTATAATTCCTGACCTGGAAAGAAAAAATTTAAATTAGCCTCAGTTAATTTATATGAATTTTGAATTAGTGTTCTATGTTTACCTTTAATTTTCCAAAAAATATTGAAAATTTTCTCTCTTCTCTCACTTCTTTACACTCACATAAACACTAAAAAAGATATCTTCATCTACTACAACAAAAAGTGTATGCAGTAAATGAAAATAATAAAAAAAGAACAGCGAGAAGGTTTTAAATAAATAATTATCTCTTGCTTGCAGAATACAAATTATATATATATATATTTGATGAATATATATATATTTTTAAACCGTAAACCGAGCGGGAGTCTGAGGAAATCGTATCAGTGAGAATGAACGTGATTGTTTGGATTACGAGCAAGTGAGTGCGGGGGCTGACGTCGAAGAGATCCTACCTAGCCTAGCACAATAGAGAGGGTATTTGTGACCCCGTCTCCACCATCAGATCGGTGGAGCCCTCGGGTCTGTCCCTAGCCTCCAAAGAGTGCACCCCTTGGACCCTCCAGGCTATTCCTGGAGAAGCTGCACCCTTCCCTGACTCGCTTCACTCACAGAGCCCCTCAATCAAACCCACCCTCAAAGATGCGAAAACATATCAGACTCCCAAAAAACGACGTCTTTTCGCAAAACACAAGAACACCTGGAACCTGGGCTTCGATCTCTCAGTCAGATCTGACCGCATCTCCTCATGAACCGTTTATGGAAGGAATCAACGAGAATATCTTTCATTTTGGCTCCCCGTTTGGATCCTAAATTAAAACAACAAATCAAGGCATCCTAACAACAAACGAACAAGAAGCTGAAGCTAACAACAACAACAACAACTATCCAAGAGAGGGCTAAAATGAAAGTATTCACGTTGATTTCTCCACTATTGGATTCACGAAAAGAAGCTACAGGTTCAAAAATCCCTCTCGTTGGCTCGTTGGCATGGTGCACCCTCCACCCCTCTAGATTTAAATCTTTAAACTACACTAATTTTCTAAATTATAAATATCAAAAAGTGAATGCAATTAAATTTGCGTTCGTTTAGCAATCACACCTTAAGCCCTGGGCATTAAGAAGATGATAATGAGATCCCGCGGCGGGAGAGGCTCTCTGTGTCAGCTGAAAGAAAGAACATCCTCAAAAGCTAATCTAATCTACCCCCTTCAATATTCTTGCACCATGCTTAATACCTTTGTTCTGGTGACCCTCAGGAATCTGGAACAAAAAAGAAAAAAAGATATTAAAATCAGATCATTTATATATTTTTAGATTAATATCTAAAGAATAAAATATTCACCTCCTGAGGGGTTGACGGTCGCTCGAAGCTCCTTGCCTGCCACTCGTAGAGCTGATCCATCGAAGCTCCCTTGCGCTCGTAGAGATGATCCGGTTGATTGCACTAGTTGAACACTGAACACTGAACACTGAACACTGAGCACTGGGGAAACACCAACCTGCAAAAGAGAAATTGTGTAAGAATCTATCCCTTGGAGGTCTAGCAATCTAGTGGAAATAAATTTCCATTAGGATTTTATAAATAAAGTTTAAAGGAGTTCGTCCCAGGGATTGATTCCCTGTGTATGGCCCTGCCTATATTCGATATTAAAGAGGGGCGTTTATAAGGAGGGGGGGCCTAAGGGGGCCCGGGCCCCTCTGAAAGTTTTCAAATATATATATATATATATATATATATAGTGCGAGTCAAAAATATGAGACCACCTTGTTTTAAGTCTATTTAAACCAATAAAAAGTGACATTTAGATACCTGTACCATTTCAAAACATAATATAGAATTAATAGAGCCCTTAAATTAAAAAAAGTCAAATGTTAATTTGGAAACTTCAAAATGCAAAGGGTCTAAACTTAACTGAATGCGAAAAAAGCATCATCGATGGTTTAGGACTTGTGCAAATAAAATTGAACGACAAAAGGCATTACAGATTGGAAAATTGAAAACCGTAGTGCACAAATAAATTGGTTTGAGAGAAAATCTCGGCATAAAATGGGACCCAGGGCGGCCAAAAGCTTCAAAGATGCTGACAAACAGCGCGTTTTTCAGATGAATTTCATTCAAATTCATTCAACAAGATCTCTTATTGCTTATCTTATTTTTATCAAGGCCAGCAAGTCACTCAACAATTTTCCGAGCACTAAAGCAAAATAATAAGCGGAATATGTAAAAAGAAAAGCAGCACCTAAGTTAAAAACGGGTCATAAAGGACATCGACTGAAATTCGCTCGAAAAGCTATGGGTGGGGATATCTAATGGAGGCGAGTGTGAATTTAGGGATGAAAAGAAACTTAATTTGGACAAATAGGAGCCATATTATTGGCATGATATATAAAAAGAAAAAGAATTTTATTCAAAACGAGTTCACGGAGGTGGCAGAAAGTACTATGGTCTGGGCAGGATTGAATTTTAACGGGCAAACAAATATTGTACTAGTAAGTGATGAAATGAACTCTAAGGAGTATCAAAGATATCAAAGCTTTGGATAAAAATCCAATAAGAGATCTTGTTGAATGAATTTGGTCTCCATCTGAAAAACGCGCTGTTTGTCAGCATCTTTGAAGCTTTTGACCGCCCTGGGTCCCATTTTATGCCGCAATTTCCTCTCAAACTAATTTAATTGTGAACTACGGTCTTTGGTCTTCCAATCTGTAATGCCTTTTGTCGTTCAATTTTATTTGCACAAGTCCTAAACCATCGATGATGCCTTTTTCGCATTCAGTTAAGTTTAGACCCTTTGCATTTTGAAGTTTCCAAATTAACATTTAAATTATTAAGCATTTTTTTTTAATTTAAGGGCTTTATTAATTGTATATTATGTTTTGAAATGGTACAGGTATCTAAATGTCACTTTTTATTGGTTTAAATAGACTTAAAACAAGGTTGTTTCATATTTTTGACTCGCACTCTATGTATATATATATGTACGGGTTTATGGCCAATTTCTATATTTTTGTTATGAGAAAATGCGTCTCATAAATAAAAGTAATAAAAAAAAGAAATATATAAGCTTATAGGCGTTATTTAACCAAAGTTTTGACTTTGAGAGGGTCCAGGGCCCATGTTTATTCGGTATTTTAAAAATATTTTTGGGTATCGGAGGAGGGGATCTTTAAAAATATGAGCGCCCCCCCCCCCTAAGCCTCTGATATTAGATGCATATAAATAAACACCACGATTGAGGAAACCTTTTGATATCATGAAAAAGGGCGAGGAACTTATCTAACTATAAAGTGTAAATGTAGGCCCTCGGGGCATGGCGTAGAGGTTAGCGTGCTAACCTCATATACCAAACGTCGCGGGTTCGGACCCCAGGCAGTCCGATGATTTTATTTAAGCCAATTGGATACCAAATGGCTTAAATAAGAATGCCTGGACCCCATATATGTATATTTATTAATAACGGATATCGTAAAAAGTCTTATATGGCCTGAGTTGCCGAAAAGACTGTGTGAATGTGAGTGTGAATGAGAAAAAAGTGTGAATGTTTAAAAAAAAAAAAAAAAAAAAAAAAAAAAAAAAAAAAAAGTGTAAATGTACTTACTAAAAAGGAATTCTGGGCCCGTTGTCCCTGTCGAGCCCTCTCTGCTGGCTTGTCTCAACTTGGGTCGAGAAGACAAGAGCAGCAGGCAACAACTAGAACAAAAGAGAAAAGAAGAGAGAATTAGGAAAATTACCAACACATATATATATATATACACACACACACACAGAGGAAAGTAAATATTTGGCATAATTGGGACGAAATGCTCTCTACCCAATCAATGCTTTCCAATAGGAAATATATCCTTTGAAATGTTAAAAATAAATGTTAAAGCATCCATCAGTTGCCCTAAAAATAAATTAAATTCTGAAAATCTTTAAATTTACTTTGAGAAATCGAAATTTTCCAAAAAATGATTGTGAAGTAATCTTAGCTGAATTGTACCCGAAGAAGGCCACAGAATGAGGCCGAAACGTTCCAACTCTTACAAGTAAACGACAGTTAAACCGAAAATCAAAGCTTAAACTCCAAAATATTGATTTGAGATCTCAATGTGTGTGTTTTTGTGTGATTGAGTTAATATATTGCATCTTGTATTATTTATATTATTAATTCCAGTCCCTTATTTCCACCCACATTCTCTCTTATTTGATTTTAAATTCAAAACATAAATCCCCCAAATAGTTTTTATTTCATTTTCTCCCTTTAATTCAACATTTGTAGAACTCACGTTAATTTTTTATTTAAAAAAAAATAAATTTCCATGTTTAAAATAAAGCATATCGACTGTAAATGTAAGAGGAGATGATTAAAAAGAATAAATAAATGATGAAAGGCAAGAAAATGAATTTATCAAAATAAATAACTTGTCGTTGAATAAATATATAAATAAAAATAAATTATATATATATCGGGAGGAATGAATTCATCTTTTAATTAGATCACCTTGTCACTTAGGCCTATATATATATTTTGGATCTCACTGACATTTGTCCTATTTATAAAAATTGTTTCTATTTTATTTTATTTGTTAAACTTTGAGTCAAAAATCCTAGTTTAATTCTCTTCAATGCAAATAATAAGTGACTATAACTAAATTGTACTTGAAAATCACACGATTAGAGACCAAAAGTTGAACAAATAAAATAAAAGAGAAAGAATTTTTTTATTTATTAATGATGAGAATCCGTGGGATCGAATATATATATATATATAAATGGGAGGATAAATTCATAAATGATTTTGATAAATGCATTTTCTTCTCTTTTCTTTCAAATTAGAAAATCATCTTTTAATTTAAATATGCAAATTGATTTTTTCTAAAAAATATATATACATCAGGATGTCAGGATTATAAATATTCGTTTAATAATTATAAAAAGAAGCTTAAAAAGGGAAAAAGATGAATATTATCTGATTCCAAAATGAAATCAAAACTATTTGGAAACTTATTTTTTGTATTTACTGTTAAATAAAAGGAAAAAATATTTAGAATTGCAACTGCATCACATAAGACTTCACATGAATTAATAAAACATGCTATTAATTTAAATCACAGTTAAGAATTGTAAAATTCAAGTGGAAAATGCGTTTTGTTAAAATCTGATTAACTTACCTGTAAGATCTGTCAGATTGATTTTGCTTAAAATAATTCACTCACATTTAAGAAAATAATTAGAGAAATTAAAATAATAATAATTAAATACACTCAAGGGTTTATAAAAGAAAATAAATAAATGAGAAAGATGAGATGAAAGGTTAAACCCAGGGCAGCAAGATTTCTCAACTCACACTCAAATAAATGATTTAATTTGTGAGAAATAAATATTAAATAATAAAATCATGCGAAATGGATTAATTATCAAAAGAAATAATTGAATTCACCTTAAAAAATATGATGACAGCTGATTTGGGCGGTAAACATGTGAGTCGAGGGCGCAAAAAATCGACAGGTCAGAGAAGCTGTCAAATGGACGACAAACTCGGTGACATTTAATCAAAAAAATATTTAAAAAAAAAAATTGTATAAAATAAATTATTCCAACTTTAAAAAATAATTTAGAATAATTTTTTATATAGATTTTTATTTTACTTTTAATTTCTTTTTCATTATATAAAAAAAAAAAAAATTCACGTGTCTGTTAAAAATTCGCATTTTTCTTTTTTCAAAGCAATAAAATATTATTTTAAAAACAAAATTAATTTTAAAAAATTCTTACATCCTTAATTTTAAAATTAAATAATTTATTATTTAAATTTTATTTTTCCTGTGGATCTTGTTTCAGAGATGCTGTTTCCTATCTCTGTCTTATTATCTCTGGTCATCAGCTGTCTATGAAAATAAATTTTCAATAAATATGATATAAAATTTGCAATTTTTTTTTCCTTTCAAAAATTATTTATTTTAATTATTATTTTATTTTGTTTTTATTTTTATATTATCACATGAATATATTGCATAAAACTTAATTTCCATATTATGTGATGACATTTCTATTTTTAATCTTGATATTAAATGAAAATTTTAATTTTCACCATTTCTCATCTAGACTATTTTTCAATTCTGAAACCCTTATATATATACAAGTTGGAAAGGCGCGGCTTCGCCGCGCCATTCCCAACTGGCCCTGGCGGGCGGCGTCTCGGGACGTGATCAGTAGTTTTCCCCCTTAATTTTAAAGCCCATATGATTTCTGCCCAAATGAAAATACACTGAATCAAGTTTAAAATAATTGAATATTCGCCCTGCCCGGGCTGTGGGTTTTGAAGACCATGAAAAAATTATGGGCGGGTAGCAAGTCTAAATTTCACTTTAATAAACTGATTAGGAGGACGGGCATTCAAATGAAATTGGACGGGCAAGGCCCTATTAAAAAATAAAGGGTCGGACTAAGCCGAGCGCACAACTTTGCCCACCCACTATTCAAGAAAAGAATATATTGCCCTCCCCCCCTAGAGCCCCCTAATGGTCCGATGGTATACATATTATATATCATTTTACTCAGAAGAAATTCTAGTTTCTGAATATTTCTGAATATATAAAAAAAATTATAGGTTATGTAAGAAAAAAAATATCCCCCCCCCCTAGAGCTCCCCCTAATGGTCCGATGTTATACATATTATATATCATTTTACTCGGGAGGAAGTCTTGTTTCTGAATTTATAAAAAAAAGTATAGGTTATGTAAGAAAAAATATTTGCCCCCCCCCTCTAATGGTCCGATGTTTAGCAAAAGCTTTTCACTTCTTGGCCTCTACCCCTAGTTTATGGGTGCAAAATTTCAAAACAATTGGATGAATAGTTTTTGAGTTTCGTTGACGAAAAAATTTACCGCAGACACACACACACACACAGACATAATTCCAAAAAGTACTTAAATGGATTCAGGGGACCTCAAAACGCATTTTGGCAGCTTCAGAAAAATTTCGATTTTTTTTACGATTACATTAACTTTACCTCAACCTACGGTTGATGGGCAAAGTTAAAAATAAACAATTTTAAAATATTTCTTTTTTCTGACATCTGAAAAAGTTTATTATTTATTATAAATTTAAATATGTAAAAAAAATTAAATATTTTTAAATAATTTTTTTTTTATTTGATGTATTATTTAAAACTTTTTATTAAATAAAAGAAATTTTATACAATGTATGATTCAGGGCATAGGCGTAGCCAGAAATTTTTGATGGGGGGTTTAGGATTATTTCTCCCCCCCCCCACCCCGACTAATGGGGCAGTATAGGGCGTCTAATGAAATAAATGACTGCCCCCCTGGACCCCCCCTCGAGGTGGCTCGGGCCCGCCCTTTCTTAATTAAGTGCCGCAATTTTTCAATCAACTCGTATCAGGCAATAAATAATGCAAATCTCTTAATTTTATGTATATGGGCCTAAAATACCTGGGTGTCTCTCTATGTGTTTCTCTTGACCAGACTCCTATCTCAGACCTCTTTAAGAAAATTTTTTTTATTATTATTGAAATTCCTATCGGGATCCCCGTTTATTTACCCGAGGTGCTTACGTGTACGGAGACACACACCTCAAACCCAACCGGCCTCTGGCCGTAGCCATCTACCGGCACCCCGTGAAGTTACATCATTTCCTATCTCTAGCTCCTCCTCCTGCTCTCGTCTCTAGCTAGTGAACTAATCCTTATTTCTGGTTCCAACCGGCTCCTTTTATCCAACCTCTTCTATGCTATGGAGGATGTCCTGGTTTGAGGAGGGACTCCCTCAGCACCGGCGTGTAGCCTACTCCTTTCGAAGAATGTATCACTGAGAGGGAACCTTCTTTACGTCCCTTCCACAGGACGGGATGTCACAGCAACTCCCTCTCCTCGTAGAGTTGCCTGAGGGCTATTGTGGTAAGATCCTATATTCCAATCCAGGGCTTGCTTGAGGATTTGTTTACATTAAATAAATATTTTTATTTAATGAAAAATCCCGCATGCCAAGGATTTGAACAGGGATCTTCATTGCAGAAGCTGACACCCTAGCTCACTACACCAGCGAGCCCTCTCTTTAAGAAAAAAAATAAAAAATTTATTTATATAATAATTTTTATTATTTTTCATTTGCGAGATTTAATCAATTTTAAGCGGCTTTAATTTTTTATAAAGCAAAACAAAAATCAATTCTTTTCAATGGGAAAATTCTGAATTTTCTCGAATTTTTTGCGTTTTATTTAATTTTTTTTTTTTTAAGCTAGAGAAAATTATTATATTTTACTTTCTCTTACCCTATATATGAAATATATAGAGAGAAAAAGTGTATTATAGAGCTTAAATATCTAGTCATGGCTTGGGTCCAATGGGGGGGTTTGAACCCCCAAAACCCCCCCCGTGGCTACGCCTATGATTCAGGGGTATCATACATCGTCAAAGTCTTAAATGGCCTAAGTTGCCGAAAAGACTGTGAGAATGTGAGTGTGAATGAGAAAAAAGTGTGAATGTTTAAAAAAAAAAAAAATTCCTGACATTCATTCATTCATTCACTAAATCTTCGTCGGTACGGGAGGGTTTGAAAAATTTCCGGGTCTGAAGAATGGTAAAAATACCCGGCGCTAAGTAAAAAAAATAACAATATGAGCCAAATGAAATGTTGTGGTCGTGGAAGGCTCTATGAGGGAATGAATTGAAAATGATTTTTTTGAAGATATCTAAAGAAAAAATTGAAATAATCTATAATTTCGTTCATTTTAGATATTAAGCCATGCCTGAGAATACTGCAATGTGGATCATTCAGAGCAATCAAACAAAAAAAAATTTCTTACATTTTAGAAGTGGTTTTAAATACCCTAAACAATGTCTGAATTAAATGAAATGGTATTCATTTTTTACAAAATTTAATCTAAAATGTGAAAACCTTTGGATATCCAAGATATCTTTTACCATTAAAAAGATATAGCTAAAATTGTATAGAAATATCTCGGAAAAAAATATCTACTTAAAAGTTTGTCTCGTGATTGACGAATAGATAGTATACTAAACCATGTCTGAGAATGCTGTAATGGGGCTCATTTGTTTCCAAATTTAATGTAGAATAATACAAAATTATGAGATTTAAGATATCTCTTACCAGTCAAAAAATATAGGCGAAAATTGAAAGAAAATCTTCAAACAAACAAACAAAAAATAAAAATTTCTTCCATTTTTAGAAAAAGTTTAAAGAACTTAAATAGAGGCTTATCAGGTCCAAACTGGGCTCGTTTTAAAGGAAATTTAATGTAGATTATAAAAAGTAAATCATATCTAAGACATTGATAATCGTTTAAAAAATATGGCCATGAATATGAAAAAAATTAATAAAAAAAAATTTTGTATCACACGCCAAAAGTTGCACAGCCGCTAAACAATGCCTTAGAATAGTGCAAAGGGTCTCATTCTTTTCCAAATTTAATGTAGAAAAATACAAAATTATGAGATTGAAGATATCTCTTATCATTCAAAAAATATAGGCAAAAATGTAAAAAAATAATCGGCTAAAAATGAGTTTTTTGTAATTTAAAAAAAGGGGGTATAACTTTTTCATGATTTTGGATTTTTCTAGTCGTCAGCAGATGGTACTGAATCAAATAAAAAAAACCGCAATTGTCTAGCTTGTCTAAAGACACAGATGTTTAAAAACCATCTCAAAAAATGAAAATTTTCGTGTTATTTTTTTTCACACTTGAAAATTAAATAGAAGGGGTTGATAAAAAAAAATGAAATTTACCTGACTAAAAGTATAGGATGTGAGGAACATTTCGCAAAAAAAATTATTGAAATTGGACAATAAATACTGAAGCAAAAAAACAATGAAAATGAACTGAAGCCGCGGCAAAATCATCAAAAATGAGGTTCTTTTTGCACGAATTATTTATATGTGTAAACAAACCTCAAAAATAGTTAAAAGAGGTTTGTCATTTTCAAAATTTAATGCAGATTATTGACTAATTCAGATATTGAAGATATCTTTAACCGTTTAGAAGATATGAGTGAAAAAATGAAAAAATATCGTGAAATTTTTGAAAAAACATCGAAAAAAATGAGTTTTTCCCCTCTTAAAAAAAAGTGGTACAACTTTTTTAAGATTTTGGATTTTTCTATTTGGTTTTAGAGGATTCTGAATCGAATGCAAAAAACCCCATATCTCTAGGTGGTCTAGAAGTACCTTAATCAAAAAACGTCTTTTCAGCTTTATTATAATATAGATAGATCGACTCCCGGCTGTCATCGGTATAATATAATTTAATAAATCAATTCAATAAACCCTCAGCAGCCGAGAGGAAAAAAAAATATATATATATATTACAGAGAAATTGTCCATTTCTCCCCTCCTAATTCGTATTAATTTATTTTTTATTAAAAGATTCGTTTCTTTTATTAATAGAATAATTATTTTCTAATTTTTTTTGTAAAATGAAATAATCTATAAAATTTATTATTTAAAAGTTTTGTTAAGAAGAAAATATTAAAATATTTAATTAATTCTAATAAAAAAAAAAAAAAAAAATAATAAAATTTAATAATAATATGTGCAATTAAATAGGAGAAGTTTAACCCTTACAAGAGGGGTTAATTAAGGCCGTGCGCCCCTCTTTTACGGACAATTGGCTTTCGGTGCTCGAGCCGTGCACATCGCGAGTATAATCCTTTTGGGTATCCAAACCCCAGTGCTCCCTGTGCGATATTATACGGCCACACCAAGCAATATTCAATCCAGCCGAGTCCCTGGCCTCATCAATTGGTCCAGTGCGGATGCTGAGCAGGCCTTCTGGCCTTAAATATCACAATCCTGAGCTGCAACGAATTGTACACTCGTTGGCTCGGTCTCTCTGGTCGACATCTGGAAGCGGTCTTCAAGACGACGCACCTTCATCTCCAAGGATGCTGTTTAGTACCCCGCACTCCTCATATCAGTGATCACCCCCAGTGATAAGGTATGGTCGACCAATAATTTCATAAAAATATAAAAAAATAAATAACAAATATATAAAAAAAAAAGATCGATCTAAAACAATAACGACATTTAATAGTTTTTTTTTTTTTTTTAAGAAAATAATCTTAATTTTATTCATTCAATTCTGAATACGTATTGTAAACCAAAGAATGCATCAAATAATTATTTGTATTGTTTTGATCTGAATTTAATTTAGAGGAAGGATAAAAAAAAAAAGAATGAGTAAATTGTTAAAATGAGATAAGGAAGAAGCGAATTTTTTTTTTTTATTAAAATATTTTCCCTTCTATATTCAAATTGAACTCTTTTCTTTTATTTGGCCCAAACCTAATACATTTCTTTCAGCTAGTCCAGCGCGGCGTCTGCTCTCTGGTATGTACATCCAAGGTTAGAAGACAAGGTTGTCTCATACGGAGTGGAAAATGGTGGGGGGTTTTGGCAGATGACGTCACTCGAGTCCAAGATTCCCTATTGACAAACGTTCTGAGTGCATATAGCTATTTGATATTTTGTTCTTAACATTACACGTGCTTTAATAAATCGATTTGGACATTGTTTTATCATTTTTGCTTATATTGGAGGTAATTAATTGAATGTTAAATCAAATAGTTAAAAAATATATATTTGATTCTAATCATAACCTTTTTCAAAATATTCGATTTAGGCTGTTTTTTCATCTTTTTGAATCAACATTTCATTTGTGTGTTTGTGGCGCTTTCTTTACATGCATTCAAGGTAATTAATGAAATACTAAATCAATTATTTAAAATATATATTTGATTCTAATCATTCTTTTAGATGCCTGGAACAATTTGCTCAGTTGCAATTTGTAAAAATTCTTATTATAAACAAAATGAAGGAGAAGAAAAATTAATGTTTTTTTCATTTCCAAAAGATGATAACTTACGAAAAGAATGGATTAGAAGAAGTTATCGAAAAGATTGTGTAAATCCAAAAACGGGAGGAATTTGCAACGTGCAAAATCTGATTTTCAAGAAGACATGCGAGCGAAAATTATGAATTTACCTCCCAAAATTCGATTAAAGCCAACAGGTAGGTAAAAAATACTCTCTCTATATATATACAAGGCTTTTTTCACTATAGGCTATACCCATGTCCACAGAGATTCTAATTTTACTTTTTATTTTAGTAATATCTTATTTATTATTAATATATCAATTTTTTCAGCTGTTCCATCGTTATTTTTAAAACCAAGTGATGTACCAATTCCTGAGGAATCAGCCCGATTGGCCCGAGATAAAAGAAAGGAAGAAAAAGAAATATTGGAAGATTTAATGAAGAAGGTTTCTGAAACTTCAAGTCTACAAACAAATATTTCACAGACAGAAAAAGATGAAGAAAAAAAAATAACAAAGGCAGTTTAAAAAAAGAAAAAAACATAGTAAATAAAATAACTAAATATGTATTTAAAAAATGCCCAGAAATTCCTATAATTTTAGAAAAATCATTCGTTAAATTAAGAGTTTTACTTAGAATAAAATTTTTTAATTCTCAAAGAGTAGTTACCAATAGAATTTCTTTAATGAAAAGAAAACTTTCTGACGAGGGAAGAAAAAAATCTTAAAAAAAAAAAAGAAGAAAACTATTTCATAAGAAATAAATATTAATAGAATAATAGACTGGAAGAGAGGATGTCAGCCAAACAGGACAGCCCCTATCGAATAAAGATCTCAATCCAGAAGACGTTTCGGTTTTAATTAAATAAAGCCATCATCAGTTCTCAAGAGATTATTGGCTCAAGGTTGGGATGCAGAGAGTGTTGTTTTATATAAACATACACAAAATTATATAAAAATATAACATTTGCACAGACAATAATCTCTTGAGAACTGATGATGGCTTTATTTAATTAAAACCGAAACGCCTTCTGGATTGAGATTTTTATTCGATAGGGGCTCTCCTTTTGGCTGACATCCTTTCTTCCTGTGTATTATTCTATTAATATTTATTTATTATGAAATAGTTTAGGTAGAGAGGTCATACTATCCTTGTTAAGGTTTTTGGCCAGGTTTTCCTTAACAACTTAAGGCGAATGTCGGGATGTCTAATGTGACGTTTACTATACATTTCTATTTTTTTCCCTTTTGTTTTGTTATATTTGTTATTATATTTAAATTTGTATTGTGTTTGTTGGACCTAGCCACCGGGGACTGGTGCCTCTAAGTGGGTCATAATAAATTTATTTATTTTATTTAAAATATGTTCCATTTTTATTTTTTTGAAATATTATTTAATGTTTTTTTCAGCACTAGAGAAAATAATAATTTTTTTTTAAATATATTAATTAAATAATAGAAAGTAAAACAAAAATGAAGACAATTCGGAAAAAAATACTTTCTACTTATATATACTTATATAATATTGTTATATAGGTAAGAGAAAGTAAAAGGAAAAATTAAATATTTTAATTTAAAATTTATATTCAACTATCAAAAATGATGAAAGAAAATTAAAATGAACAACTTTTAAATATAAATCGTCAAAAGCCAGAGAGAGATAAATACTATATATTAAATAAGAATTCAAATTTGGGCTTCTTGATGACGATTTCCCGCCTTCGCTCTGATTGGCCGAGCCGTATGAGACAACCTTGTCATCTATTAGCCTTGATGTACATCTATCTCAGTTTTCTCATGATCTTTCAATTTTTTCATCACTCCAGGCATTTGAAGCGAGATGCTCTACCACTTAACGAGTTACACAATTTCTCATTTTATTCAGCCACTGTAGCATTAAATAGCTACAGTGTAAAGCGAAGCGGATAAAAAAACAACGATACAAATCCCTTTCGGTCCCCTGGCTGTCCCCAAGCTAAGCCACCGAAGGTGCCACCCACCCACACCAGCGGGGGAGGTTGCAATATATATATATATATAAAGGCCTCTGAGCCAACAACATTTGGTAATAATTTAATAATTAAGAAACACTTAAAAACAGTTAGGAATAAAAAAAAAGTGCAGGAGGTGGATTTGAACTCGCGAGTTTGTTTACGTGAGAATGGAAAAAAATATAGTTTGCTTGCTGACGAATTAACCACCTTAGCCACAGTTTGGTTAAATAAATTAAGGAAATATAAGCCATATAAGAAACATGAAATAAATGAAATATTAAAAAAAAATAATATTCCACATATGATATATCATTTTTCTTTACTTTTTATGGGGATTAATAATTTATAATCAAAATGTCAATTGCATGCTTAGTTTTCAAATAATTCAATGAACACACGTCAGATTGTTTATGCCTTAATATAATTAAACCAAAAACTCTATCTAACATATGATACATGTTATTAATTGTTGAATTCCCCCTGATTCGAAAGAACTAAAGCCCTTTTAATTATATGATCTAACTTGGGAGTTATTAGCGATCAAAGTTAAGCTTATTTTCGGCCTTAATGACATCAACATTCAATTCTATATATTATCGAAAAAGCTTATTTAGCATTGTCTGATCAAAACCAAATTTTTACCAGAGATTTATAATTAAATAATGAGTTTTTTTCTAAAGTTTCATTGAGATTGGTAAAGAAATAAATAAAATATTGACTATTTTGCAAATTAAGTTTTACAATTCGGGATCCCGGATGGGTAAAGAGAGCCGTCTATGAACCGGCTCTAGGCTTCCATCTGAGATCCCGAATGCTAAAACTCAATTTACAAAATAGTCAATATTTTATTTATTTCTTTACCAATCTCAATGAAACTTTAGAAAAAAACTCATTATTTAATTATAAATCTCTGGTAAAAATTTGGTTTTAATCAGACAATGATAAATATGCTTTTTCGATAATATAGAAAATTGAGTGTTGATGTCATTAAAAGGTCGAAAATAAGCTTAACTTTGATCGCCAATAACTCCCAAATTAGTTCATATAATTAAAAGGGGTTTAGTTATTTGGAATCAGGAGAAATTCAAGAATTAATGACATGTATCATATGTTAGATAGAGTTTTTGGTTTAATTACATTAAGGCATAAACAATCTGACGTGTGTTCATTGAATTATTTGAAAACTATTCATGCTATTGACATTTTGATTATAAATTATTAATCCCCATAAAAAGTAATGAAAAATGATATATCATATGTGGAATATTAAAATATTTTTAATACTTCTTTTATTTCATGCTTCTTATATGGCTTATATTTCCTTATTTCATTAAACCAAACTGTGGCTGAGGTGGTAAAATCGTCCTCTAAAACAATTTTTTTTCATTCGTAACCAAACTTCGCGAGTTCGAATCCACCTCCTGCACTTTTTTTTTTTAAATCATATTATCGATTTCCTTTTATTTTTAATGCTAACTTATAATTTAATTTATTTTTACTTTAGAAAATATAAAATTTTTGAGATGATTTCGACGGCGCTTCGAATTTCGTTTTACAGTATTATAATAGTAGTTTGTGGAGTAATTAATTTATCTTGAAATTTGTACTACTTAATTTAGAAAATATAATTTTTTAATGTATTTTGACTATAAGACTATATATATATATATAACAAATTTAATTAATTAATTATTAATATTTATATAATGATTATTAATTAATATTCATTCATCCCCCTTCATATTTTTAATTTTTTTTTTTAATAAATTTATTTGTATTAAAAAACAAGAGTAAAGTGGTCTTTAGAAGATTTCAATCACAAAATGAGAATATACATTTTATTGAGAATCTAAAAAATAATTGATTTTTGAATTTTAAAAAAAATCGTTGGAGCAAATTTTGAGAAAATCGAAAAAAACTGAAAAAGTGCATCAGTAAAGTACTAGTACTCTTTGGTCGATTTTGTTCAAAAGCTTCGTGTCACGTCCCAGGGGGGTGCCTAACTTAAATATACAATTTCAACCTCCTAGCTCTTTTCGTTCTTGAGATATTTTGTTCACAGACACACAGACAGACAGACAGACAGACAGACAGACAGACAGACACACACACAGACAGACCATGTCGCGAAAACCACTTTTTTGGATTCAGGGGACCTCAAAACGTGAAGATCCATCAAAATCTCGACATCGAATTTTTGACATGAATCCAATACTTTCTCTCTATATATATATATATTACATATATACATAGGTAAGAGAAAGTAATAATATGGTCTTTGTAACAGGAGTGATCAGGAGAATAGAATAGTAAAGGAGTGTGCTGGCGCCAAACGAAAAAATAACCTCCTCGTTGTTTTTAAGCTCCGGGTATTAATCATTGGATATTTATCATATAAATTAAGAGTATATCTCCGGCTGATTAGTGCTGCGACCTTGTGGAGACTTTTAGAATTATAAGTATAATTTTCAAAGTTTCCACAAGAGTGCAGCACAAATCAGATTTCTTATTCAATAAAATATATTTTCTATGATAAATTCCCAATGATAAATACCCGGGGATCAGAAACAGAGAGGAGGTCATTTTTTCGTTTGGCGCCAACACACTCCTTTACTATTCTATTCTCCTGTTAACTCTTGTTACAAAAACAGTGACATTTTTGTGAATTTTTTTACTTTCTTGTTAAAATATTTTTAAAAGCTTTCTTTGTCAGAAAATTTTGATTTTATTTTTAACATATACTACGGAAGTTAATTGATAAAAATAAGTTTTTTTTGTTTTTTTTTAAATATTTATCAGGAGTGGCAGCTACATAGAGGAAGGCTCGCAGGCCCGCCGGTGAATGTCCGAACTTTTTTAACGAACACTCAACTCGATTCACTGATTGTTGGGTTGATATTAGGAACCGACCGAATATTCGGTTTCGGCCAGTTTCGGCCAAAAATCATGGTTTCGGCCGTAGTTTCGGTTTCGGCCAAAAAGTGGCCGAACCTTTCGGCCGGCCGAAACCAGAGTCTGAAAAAATGGGATGAGACTCGCATGCAAAAAAAAAAAAAAGGTCAAATAATTTGCTCTTGAGGGAGAAAAAAATTTTAGTCTCCCTAAAAAAAAGGTAAAATGATTTTCACGGGAGGGAAAAAAAATTCAAAAAAAAAAAAAAAAAGGTAAAATGAAAAAAAATTTTTATAGGAAATACAAGTTTCGGTTTCGGTTACGGTTTCGGCCGAAACTAAGGTTGA
This sequence comes from Euborellia annulipes, assembly GCA_023213315.1. Taxonomy (NCBI): domain Eukaryota; kingdom Metazoa; phylum Arthropoda; class Insecta; order Dermaptera; family Anisolabididae; genus Euborellia; species Euborellia annulipes. Next base: position 36,855 of record JAKCPI010001999.1, on the reverse strand, counting down.
GGCCGAATATTCGGTTTCGGTTTCGGTTTCGGCTGAAAATCTTGTTTCGGTCGGACCCTAGTTGATATGGCAAAAATTATAAGGAGAATAAAAACTTTTCTTTTTTTTTTTTACATACAATATAAATTTATTTCAAAGTTAAAATATCTGAGTTAAACATTTGTTAAAATAAAACATAAACTTAATAATACAATCAAGAGAGATGATTATGAAAATAGATTATTATTAATACTAAAAGAATAACGAATAATTAAAATTAAAATTTATAACAAAGTGATTGATAAACATTCCAATAATATAATAGATATTCTTAATATAAAAAAATAACCCAGACAAGAATAAAATATTTGAGATCTTGTAAAACTAAAAAATGATTCAAAATGACACAAAACATTTAATAAAAACAATTTTCTTGATTCTTAGAGCTAAACTGACAGAGTCGTCGTCTTCGTCGTCGCGTCAAAAGACAAATTATGATCGTTTTTTTATGAAAAAAAAAATAATAACAAAAAGCATTTCTCAATCTTGATCGATTTTCCAACCCGGCATTTCGTTCTCTGCAATAATTTCGGCTCTAAAGTCAAAAGGTTGCTTTTATTTAGACAACGTTTATAAATACGTATTGAGTAAACTTTTTTATAAAAATAGAAGATTATATAAATTTGCAGGCAACGAAGCGACAACAAATGACAACTTGATCAATATTTAATACTAAATTAATGAGTTGCTATTCATGGGATTAAGGCAAGATGTTCTTAATAATAGAAATAGAAATAGAAAATTCCCCTTCAGAGAAGGCACAGACATTAAGGCGTTAATACAAAAAAGGGTTTTTTATCAGAAAATTTATGTGTGGACGGCACCGAGAACATTTGGTAGAATTAACAATAAAATAAGGAGGCATTAATATCTGTGGATAAACTCTAACAATTAATAAACAATCCGCTCTTCTTACAAATAACACAATCAGAATTTGTTGAGGGAAAAAATTCCAACTTTGTTGATATCTGATTGCACACTAAATATAAAAGATAAAATAATCTTATTTAATCTTTGATATAACAAAGTCCTTGATAAAAAAACGATAAGCCGAAGGGCATTCATTTATTCTTGAAGCATTTAGCGATCTGTGGGTTTCAGCAAAAGTCGATATCGGGGCTCAGCATTTGGCTCTGAAACACAAACAAAAAGAACAAATTTTAATTCTTTGTCATCCAACTTCATCATTTCGACAAATAGCAAAAGAGCAAAGAATTTGCTGCTTTGTTAAATAGCCCCCACCAATAATTGTATATATACATGTATATATATATGGTTATCGAGGATTGTAGAGTTTTGTGTTTATATTCGTTATAATTTGAATGCAAATAACAAAATCTGAGGCCATTTTGACACTGTCTCTAATTACATAATTTTGGACAAAATCATCTTAGAGATACGCGCTTATATCACTCACTGGCTAGGGGTGGGATCTTGAATTTTTTTAATTTTATCCACCACCAGTAACTGCCAAGAATATGAATTTGTTAGAGAGAAGGAGCAAAAATATCGTGAAAAATTAAAAAAAAAAAAAAGAAATTTGGGTATCCCAGGCTGAACGCACACCAATTGAACAAAACGTTGTTGCCTGCAACTGTTTTTCAATGCTTTTCTATGGGCCAACGCACACCGAGGAGGCAAGACACAATTGGACATGATCAAAATGTTTTATTCGAAAACGTTTTTGCTAGTTCGGTGTGCGTTGGCATCGAGCAAAACATTTTGCTTTTGAACTGCCTACTGGAAGCAAATAATTTTTTTTTATAATTTTTAAAAACGCCCTCGGGGCTTGGTGTAAGGGTTAGCGTGCTAACCACGTTTACCAAAAGTCGCGGGGACCCCAGGCAGTCCGATGATTTTATCTAAGCCATTTGGATGCCAAATAGAATTGCCTGGACCCCCAGTGGATATATTTACAAATAACGGGTATCGTAAAAAGTCTTAAATGGCCTGAGTTGCTGAGAAGACTCTGTGAGTGGAAAAAAAGTGCGAGTGTTAAAAAAAAAAAAAAAAAAAAAATTTAAAACACTCACACTTTTTTTCCCATTCTCACACACATACACACAGTCTTTTCGGCAATTCTGGCCATTTAAGACTTTTTACGATACCCGTTATTATGAATATATATATATATATATATATTGGGGGTCCAAGCATTCTTATTTAAACCATATTTATTTATTTGGTATCCAAATGAGTCTGGAAGCAAAATGCTCGATGGCAAAACGTTTTGCTCGATTGGGGTGCGTTCAGCCTAAGGCTCACATTCTTTTCTCAATGTCTAACTTTTGGGGTCGCATCTCAAAAGGAGAGCCAGAAATTTTTGAATTTATAGCCATATTAAAAGAGTGACCTCCAAAAAAAGAAGAAGGGTAAACAAAAGGACAAGCTGCTATGATTATTTCTCTATTGCATTCGAACGAACCCACAGCGACATTTCGGTCCTCTATGCGACCATCTTCACCGCTATAATGGAGTACACAAAGACAAGAGGTTATACAAAAATAATTTCAAGACATTAAGATAGAAATATACAGTAGTTACTTAGGGTTCAGTCCAAGGGCGTACCCAGGATCAAATCTAGAGGGGGGGGCAGATTATGGTCGTCCAGATTGTGACATAGCTTTTTCATATATATATATAGGGGGAAAAGCCTTCGAATTAAAGGCATAAAAACCCTCGAGTCTTAACGAGCCCCCGTCGCTATTGCCCTACCTAATTTCATCTCTTTATAAGCATTTAATCTTTTTTTTCTTGCTTCTAAGGGGGGGGGGGGGCAGTTGCCCCCCTGCTGGGTACGCCCATGGTTCAGTCAATAGAAACATAGGAGGGTTTCTATTGATTGAATCCTATGTAGCTACTGTATATTTCTATCTTAATGGCTTGAAATTATTTTTGTATAACCTCTTGTCTTTGTGTACTCCTTTATAGGCGTGAAGACGGTCGCATAGAGGACCGAAACGTCGCTGTGGGTTCGAATGCAATTAGAAATTCTCTAATATTTGATCAAGTTTTAGGCAACAAATTGTGCTGAAAACGAAGTTTTTAATATAATCTTCATCACCAAATAGAATTTTTTTTTCCTCTTTAGAAGAATTTTTGGGCATATCGCACCCTCTGGGCTTTCGCGATGGAGGTCGTTACACATCTAATATTCATTTATTCAGCTATTAGAGACCTTTTTCAAAGGTTCGCTTCAAATTCAATTAAAATTAAAACAATCAGGTGTGTGAAGGGGATCTTTTAAACAGAGAATACGCAATCGAAATTGCTAGCAAGTTGGTTGCTTACCCGTGGAGACAATTTCAATAACGAACATGGAGTGATTGTGCAAGTTGATGACGACATCATCGGTCATCAAGACGTGGATTCCATGCGGGCCCTGGACGTACAGCTCTCGGATTTGTTCCGAATTAATGCCAAGTAGCTGGGCCATTTTGGAGGCCAGTTCAAGGCAGGTTGGCGTCGAGAGGTAAATGGCGTGAAATACACCGCCAGTCGAGAAAGTGTTTGCGGTGCCTCCGGACGTCTCCACACAAAGGTAAATGGTCAATCTGAAAAATTACAAAATCATTATAACAAGGTGCTTCGTCCGGAACATTTAACGTTCCTAAAGAGAATTCAAATTTTTTTTTTTATTTACCCATTTTTTGGGGGGGCCCATGCTTTTAATTGAATATTCTTAAAGGATTCGAATGAAATGCACTTTGATATCACGATTTAGAGGCTCGGAGGTAAAAATTTATTGAATTTCTTTGTTATTATTTGTTCGGGTACCCTGACCGTGTCCAGGGACGCCACAGGTGCCGAGAGTAGAGGAGCCTTGAGGTTAGGCAACCGAAATGCTTTGCCGTCGTCGGAAGGGTTGTCTTATTTAATAAAAAATATTGGATTGGAAGATTTATTGCAACGTTTTGTACCCAAGGCATTGTAGGTTACAATAAAAAGAGGTATTTGTATTATTTTTCGCTTTATTTGCAGGCTGGCTAGCAGTTTCGGTGGGAATCATCCATCAACCTCAAAAAATATAGGACAATGATAACAATATTGTATTTATATATCAGATTTTTCAAAAAACAATTTTAATTTTATGAGTGTTTTAATTTTACCTGTATAGCCAGTCTGCGAATAAAGCGAAAAATTATAAAAATATTTAATAATTCCACAACTAACTCGACAGATCTCTTTTTTCTTGAAATAACGTTTAATTTGTATAAAAATCTCTTGTAATTTGCTTAATTTTATGTTTTTTAAAATAACATCCTTCAAGATTCCATTGAATGATTATTTCACATATATTATACTGTTAATAACGGTTCGTGTGTTTTTCTATCTTTTTACAAGTTATTGTATTTATATGTATGGACTTTTAATTTTGATAAATTCATTCACACAAAGGAAATTTAATGACAGCTGTTGGAAAAGAAATTTTGTTAATTTTATAAAAAAAGTTTCCAGCTGGCCTGAAGATGTCATTTTGACGAAATCATTCGACAATAGAATAAATAATATATTTCATATATATAAAATTCTGTTGTTTCTACATTTTAAACCCTCAATCACCTTTTATTGTTACAAACTGATCTTTAATACCTTGGTTACAAAAAGTTGCAATAAATATTCCAATTCAAGAAATTATGGTCAATTGCGCCAATCCAAAAATATTAAAAATATTATTTTGGTCTCAAGCGTGTCAGGCACTTGAAGCCGCCGGCTTATTTCATACAAAATTTCCCAAATCTGCTGATAGAGCTTGTTTAGTGACGGATGACGGCGATATTTAAAGGCGAAATGTTTCATTGTACAGTGAGGGACAATATTATGTTCCACCCATGCGTTTTCTACTTGTGATTATTTCATTGTTTAAAAAAAAAAATATTCTATATTTTTTAATGGAAACTTTCATGATTCAAACCTAGAAAATTTTCAAAAAAAAATTTCATTTTCTTTTATAAAAACAATGAAATAATCACAAGTAGAAAACACATGGATGGGACATAATATTGTCCTTCACTGTACATTGAGAGTTTTATTTCTATGATTTCCTCTCCTCTTTAGAATTGAAATTTTGCATAACAAGAATTAAAAAATATTGACAAAAAAGAGCTTTGTCATTTATTTTGAGAACACTCGTCCAATAAAAAATTGGTTGTATAACAAGGTGAAAAAAAAGAGGAGATATGAAAAGATTTGTAATCAACATTTCGATCGAGATAAAGAAAGAGCCAGCAAATTGCGTGCTAACAAATCACAGAAAAGAAAATAAATAAGTTGGTTAAGATGAAGAGCGATGTACCTTGCTTTTGGATGGAGAATATTGAAAAGTCTGATTCCATCAGCAAGACCGCAAATTTCAATAAGATCAGCTCGAGTGAGACGCAAAAGGTCAGCAGCCGAGAAACTAGCGAAGGTTGGGACCCAAGTTGAAAAACGATTGAGGTGCAGCCATGCTGTCGTTTCTTGAGCTCCTGCCTCGCTCGAGAGAGATTGCTCCTGAGATATCTGCAAACACAAACACACATTTGGATGTGGAAAAGTACAAATGAAGGCATCCAATAACATTTGTGGAACATAAAACAAGATGTGTTTTTATGTTGGATTTATTTGCTTGAAGATGAGGGAGTAAGACCTCGAAACTGTAGCTGCAGTCGCAAGCAAATAACATAAAAAACATCTTGTTTTATAAACACAACAAACAAACTTGCACAAATTTTATTGGAAACAAATTCACATTTAATATTACTAAGCACTTTTGGTTTTTTTCAAGTTTCAACTTCATTGTCATTATATTTCTTATAAAATATATATATATTTATTTGTTTTTAACCGTTTTCGGCTACAAAGGCCATTGAGGGATCATTTCTTTATTTATATCATTTTTAAATACAAGAATCCATGGCTGCCGGGGGGCGTTCCACACGCTGATTGCTCGGGGTCACCAATTCCGAGCTTTCGCCGCCTTGATCACTTAACCGCAACGATTGTGGTGACAGTTTTCCGTTGCCAGGTCCCCCGGCTTATAAAAATGTAATGAAGATGAAGTTTGACTATAATTAAAGAATGTTTTTTTTTATCAATTCTAGCCCTGACGATGGTTCTTTGAGTAACCGAAACGGTTAATATTTGCAAGGTCAGTTCCCAGTTTTCATTAAATATTTTTTTGGTAATATTATTATTATTATATATAAAGCGCTAGCAGCTGACTTCCTGTCCCTGTGTGTATGTGCCTATGAGGGCGCTGATTGGCCAGAATAAAAGCAAGTTGAGTCAGAGAGCGAAATTTAAAATTTTCAAACAGCGAGCAAAATAAATTTGATGCGTTTGCTCGCCGTAGGTGAGCAAGAGAGTCACGGGGATATTTATTTCGCAGAGGGGCAAATCGTTTACCCCTGGGGTCTCGTTCTCTTTTATTTGGCTTTGGAGCTTTTGGTTTCATATCCTAAAAGGACATTTCTCCCCCTGCAAGTTGGGAATGCCCAATTGGGGGGCGTTGCGCCACGACATCGATATTTGCGTTAATCAAGATGTTTGGCTAATGGAAATTTTATATTGTTTAGATGACCTCCCTTTTTTTGTTGTTGTAAAAACAAAATAAAAACATTTTCTTGTTAAATTTAGTTGTAAGTAAAAACCAGTTGAACTCGGATAATTTTGGTTCTCTTATCACTTTCTTTCTTTTTTTTTCGTAAGAGGTTTGAAACAAGGAAAAAAAATGGAGAAGCGCGAAGGAGAGAAGGGGGACAGGGGGCGGGAGAGGGGGGGGGGGGGGCGGCTAAAAATAAAAAAACATTGGAGGCTCTGAAATCAGGAAGAACAACAGAGCGAGGATTTATTTTAAGATTGGGAAAATATAATTATAGCAATCTCAATGATATGGATGGAGAGGAAGAAAGAAGCAAAGCAATTCAAACCAATCCAATCCAATTCAATCTCATGACTGCCAGCCAGGCCTGCCATCGCTAGCAGCTCTAACAGATTCGATCCTTTGTGGTTTTACCTGCGGTTCTGTTGGAAAACTCGGAGAAATATTAGTAGAGACAAGATTCGGTGTGGAAACAGGTGTCGTTGGTTGAGTTTGCTCTCGTAATCCCACGGTGCCTGTCATCGGAGGTTGCGAGAGGGGGACAAGGCTGAAACACACACAAAATTAAATAATCAAATGACTGGTCAGGTAAAGAAATCTAACGGCGCTAAATAAATGGACAAAGTCGCTTAGTCAACTTCATTTATTATCACCAGCTTTTAGCTATTAATTTTTATCTATCTTACCCCCTCTTTGGGGGAATTTCCATGACTTTTTCAATTTAAAGCTATTGCAAGAAATAGAATTGAGAACTCAGTTATATTCAGTTATACATAGAAATTTTAAAAAGGAAACCCAGAGAGAGCGCTTCGGGCGCCAAAAGGAATTCAAAGCAATTCGATTAAAATGTGGATTTTGTGCAAGTACAGTGAGGGACAATATCAAGTCCCACCCATGCGTTTTCCACTTGTGATTATTTTATTGTTTTTATTAAAGAAAATGAAAATCTTTATCGGAAATTTTCTAGATTTGAACCATGAAAGTTTTCAATAAAAAATATATAATATTTTTTTAAAAACAATGAAATACTCACAAGAAGAAAATCCATGGGTGGGACTTAATATTGTCCCTCACTGTACAAAGAATTATTAATATATAGATTAATTCGACTCCCCCCCCCCCTTAGATTATAAGAACATTATGGTTAAGAATAGGCGAGTAACAAAAAAAGTTGGATAATTTTTGTATAATAAACAAATAAATTCCCTCTCGGCTACTGAAGCCTTGGGGTTTAACATTTATAAGACGGCGGGCCTGGCAAGAAGAATGAACAACAACCACCAAGGTCAATGTTGTTAAGCAACGCTGAAAATCGGGATAGGTGGCCTCGGAAAACGAGTCTGTTGAACGCCATCCATACATTGTATTTAATAAATTATATAATAAATGTATCAAGTCAAATGGCCGAAATGAATGCAAACATTTATATATATGTTATTGTATTGATAGCTACCGGAGGACGTTCAACACGCTTGTTTCTAGAGACCACCAATCCAAAATAAATAAAAAAGCAAAAATTCACTTTATATGGTTATAATTTAAATATAAGCTTATATTATTTTTTTCAACTTTGTTTTTGTAGAGTTGTTATAAAATAATTTTTTTTTCTACTAGATTGCATTAATAACGGGACGGGCAGCTTGAGAAACAAGGGGGGGGGGGGGTCTAAATAGCCTCAGAAGTAGAATAAAAAAAAATTACAGTGGCGGATTTACAATAATATTACCAGAATTTTGTTTGCACCCTTTGACTTGGTTTTGCCCTCTCCAGCCAGCACGATTAAAGAAAAAACGTGGATTTCCTTTTTCTTTTTTTTTTTTTTTTTAATTAAAATTTCTTGTTTTTGTCATTTTGACATAGGTCTAATTTAATTGATAATTTGATTCTATGTAGCTGCCTACCCGTAAGAAACCACGTTTTGATGGCCTTCTTCAGAATCAATCACAATACGTCTTACATCTAGCTATCTAAATTCTTAACTCTAGTAATCAGCTTGGTTCTGATTTGAGTAGGTAGCGAGATGTAAGACGCTTTGTGATTTTTCCTGAAGAGTGACCGAAACGTTGTATCTTAACATGTTATACAAATGAACTGAGACTTTACAAATAAATTTAGCCATAAAAATTCTGGATTAGGCACCGCTAATGGATAAATATAAATTTGGAGGCTTGCAGATGTAGACCTCAGCAAGTAGCAAGTGTAGAGTAAATAAAGGTGAAGGGAGATTTTAAACAAAAGTCTGGGGAGCCCCCCCCCCCCCTCTAAAAAATAAAAAAGCCGACCAGAGCACCCCGGATGGTGGTCCCATTTCAGAAAAAAACTCTAGTTGAATTTTTGCTAAAAATAAAATAAATAACGCGAGTGTCTCTCGCTCCCTCCGTTGGAGAAAATCATCTATTTTTAAAGAGATTATTTTTAAATGCTTCATTAGACATCGGGCTTTAATTGAAAAAACAGACAAAACCTTTAATCAAAAGGAAATTGAGATTAGAGCCAATTTTGTTTTTTTGAGAACACTTTTCTTCGGATTATTATCGCTAATGAGAGCAAAGTGGTGGTTTGCGGCTATTTTTACCGCCACACTAATTCTAGATCTCCCGAGTCAAGTTTCATCCTTATTCGATCAGAAATATGTTTTTATTTTTGGGATCCTTTTTGTAAACAAACAGTTGGGAATTAGCGAAAAAGCAATAAAACGGAATAGAAACTCGATTAACCGGACGTGAGAGTTTTTTTTTCCTCTTTGTTCTGGCTCAACAAGTAAATTCTTCTCCTCTGACTGGTTCATTTCCATCAACTTGCCCAAATTTTTTTTTTTTTTTTTTAAGCTGAATTTTAATTTTCCAGCTCTCTGTCTTTTTTGTATTCTTTGCTATTAAAATTTTCTTTCAAATGAATGAACCTTGAATATTAAAAAACTGGTTCTAAAAATAAAATAGTGAATAGAAAAAGAAAGGAACTCTTGGAGTTTATTTTTTACGCAATCAAAAAAATAAACAAGAACTATTGATTTCAAAATGTTTAAACAAAAAGGACTCTCTGTACAGTTGAGTATTAACTCGACAAAATACGTAGAGATTGTCTCTGTTCGGCGGGCGCAGAAATGTCAGAGTTGCCTCCAATGCCGAAAAAAGCAGACACGTAAAATGTTCTCTGTGACCACGCATTTTGTTATGATAAAAACAACTTGCAGCTTCGCTGTTTAATTGTTGACCAAATTGGAGTAGACAATCAAAAAGGTCTAATTATTGAACCCTATCTCCATCTTCTCTATCTATTATTGCGACTAATTTGGACCAGGGCCGTTTGAATAATAATCAAATTGCTAAAAAGAAAACAAGTTGAGTCGTTTGCCTTGACTCATCAGGGGACTCCGACTCCATTTGACTCCTAGAAGCCTACTTTTGAATATTCTTTGTTAGTCCCCGAAAAGGCTCGAGATTCCCCGAACCCATGAATTGTTAAATTTAAACACCAAACTATTGGGTTTGCCATTGCAGGTTTATTTCCACAATTAAAATAGATAAATGAGCTATTGGATATGGAGAAAATATACACCAGCGAGTTGCTTTCCACAATTAAAATAATTTATTCTGCAAATATTTCGGAATGCCTACCATAACCAGACCAGTGCTGCCAACCCTCCGGCTGTTTACCTAAATCTTCGGCTTTTTTTGAAATCTTGTTTGGTAGCACTGAACCATACAGAGTTTCCGTTATTTTAATTTTCGAAAGTAAATTTTGTTTGCATAGCAAAAGAATATTGCGCCGAGGGGACAAACAAAGTCTGTATAACTTTTTTTTTTTTTTTTTTTTTTGGAATGGGTGCATAAGGTCCGAAGACCTATAATGACCAATAGTCACATGCAGCCAGAAAGAAAATAAAAACAAAAGGAGAAGCATAAAGGGGAAACTCAACTGCGGGAACTGAGAAGATGTCTGTTGAGGTTAGACTTGAAAGTCTGAAGATTGTAGGTTTTGGGTAAGATAGACGCAGGGAGCTTGTTCCAATCACGGGAGGTCATGGGGATTGATTATGTATTCATGGCAATCCATGTTAAAATTATCGCTTGAACCCTTAGGGCCGATAGTCAAAAGCAAGATCAGGGTTAAACTTGGTTTCGGGTTAACCAATCATATTTTTTTTTTTTTTTTATATAAAATTGGAAAAAAACTAAAAAAAAGTATATCAGGTACTAGTACTCGAAGTTTTTCCAAAGACGAGAACTAGAGCAATTTATTTTTTATACCGCAAGTAGTAAATATTTAAAATTTGAAAGAAATCGTTAAAGAGAAAATTGAGGCAAATTTAAAAAAAAGTAAAGTACTAGTACAAGAATTTTCCCAACCTAGTGCAACTTTATTTTGGTACCGGAAATAGCATATAATGCTTATCTAAAATTTGAAAAAAAAAAAATCGTTAGAGCAGTATTCAAGAACTGATGTGCTTACTAGGGCTGAGCAAAATAATCGATTATTTCGATTATTTTTGGAAAAAATCGTACAAAAGATTGGATAAGTAAGACTCGTACTGTACATTTCAAAAAAAAAAAAAAAAGGCCAAATGATTTTCACGGAGGGAAAAATTTTCGGCAGGGCGGAAAAATTTTGCCTCCCTAAATAAGGTAAAATGATTTTCACGAGAAGGGAAAAAATGTTAATAATTTTTCCCAATTTTCCGCAGGGGGAAAATATTCGATAATTTTTTTCCATAATCAAACACCCCAAGTGCTTACATAGAAACAAACAAACAAACGTGCATTGCTCGTGCAAGATTGTAAGTTAGACTGACTTTGTATATAGGGCCTACTATTAGAACTTAGTGCCCAGATATTTACCAAAAATCCTTGTCTATTTTAAATCGAATAGTAAAGAAATTACACCAGAGACAGATCTCAGTATTAGCTTTTGTGAATACTATAAAAACAAATTTCTTATTAAGGATCATTTTATATATATATACAAATAAAAAAGATATTGTATTTATTTTTAAAAATCAATGCGAAGGAGGGAACGAGAGAATAAATTCTTTGAAAAATGAATTATTATTTAATCAGGAGGCGGTTATAACTGGTTAAGGGTAAATATCTATCTAATCTTCAAATAACATGAATGAAAATATCTCTAGAATTTTTATCTACAGAATAAATGGGATAAAAAATCTCAGATTTCAATTGAAAGAAGCGAGAATGCCTGTTTGTTTAGGGCTGCACAAATAAAGAAATCAATAGTTGTAAAGGGGGGGGGGGAGACCCACTCCCCTTGGCTTTTAGATTATCAATATTGACATTTGTAAGCACCTCTTCCCTTTCGGTCACGGTTATAGATTAAAGCTTGAAGGTTTACTTTTCCGGAATTTTAAATAAATATTATACAATATTCATTATAGGAAAATGTTTATTGAGGTTTAGCGACTGAATTGCACAAATTAAGTTTCGGTCTTAGAAAAAAACCATCATCACGAAAAACACGTACGTCACATTCTGAATAAGAATAAAGTAAACCTTCAAGCTACAATTGGATGATGTTATGCATAAAGGAACCAAGCGCCATTATGATCGAAATTGAGATATATTTTAGATAAAAAGAAGATCTCCCTCTTTATTTAAATCACAACATTATTACTCTATGCACTTTTTTTTTATATAAAACAAGAAAAAAAAGTCATTGGGTTTATTTACAAGTGTTTAAACGAAATGCCCCTTATCTCAGATTTAGGTTAATGGCGCTTGGTTCCTTCATGCATTAACTTTGGTTGTTTCAAGCATGAGATTAAAAATCAATTTTCAAATGGAAATGGGAGTGCTACGTTCTAAAATAAAGTAGAAACGCGATTAATACAAACAGTAACTAAATTCTTTTTTTTTATATACAGGCCGCTTATTAAATCGATTTGGAATAACGAGTTAGCGGTCAAATGAGAGAGAGAGAGAGAGAGAGATTTAGGGAATTTCTAAAAATCCCCTTCACCTTTTTAACGTCATTTGCTTGAGAGTCAACGAGTGAGTCACACTCTTTGCCTTTTATACAAATATACATTTTAAGTTTATTCATTTTATAAATATTTTTTAACGTAATATTTGATGTTTATTTTATCTTAAAGCTTTCTCTAATAAATAAATTTCTTTGAAATTGCGATCGCAGCAGGTTTTGTTGTCAGACAAAACTTGTTGCTTGCTACTCAGGGCCGACTTGACGGAAACCCTAATCGGGCCTCCTTGGTCCTTATTTTTTTTCTTTTTCCTTTTGCGGATTTGCCTCCCCCCCTCCCCCCCCCCCCCCGTCTAGCGTTTGCATTAATTAATAAAGAAGATTTGATAATAATCTTCTTACAAATTGGATGTCGCTCGTTGATGGGAATGGCGTCTTTTGACAATTCCTCTAGGAATGACATGAACTCTCCTTCGTAGAATCATTCTAACAAGACGAGCACGTAAGACAAATCGGCCCGAATTCCAGTGAAAGGTTTGCACCCAAATCCAGACCATTTTGTTGTCTTATCACGTGAGTCCTGCAGCGTGACGGTAACGTCGGCCACGTCCTGGACGTCTTCTCAATGAGCAAAAGGACGATGACCAACTTGCCACAGCGGCTCTTCTCTTGATGGCTGATCGGGTAAGATTCCTTGGCGTATAGTCAGCTAATCGGGCTGTTTCTGACAAGCCCGAGCGAGAAAAAGTGCCGCATCTTGGCGCGCACCTGGCCAGGCAACGGCGACAGATGGTCATTCGCTGCCGATCAACGTCCTCGACGAAATTCAGGTCGTCGAAGGTGATACATGTGCCGGCGATTTGGCCGGACTCTTTGCGGATCTAAGAGGCACTGCACAAATACGACTGCACTCATATACACAACACCTTTGCGATTAGAGAACGAATGCCACAGAGCAACTGACGTGTTTGTGTTGAGAGCAAACTAACCAAGAGAGACACACAGAGCAGCAGCTTTCAACTGGCCTAAACCAGTTGAGTTGTTCGGGTGGACTCGGCTCCACTCGGCCGCCTTCGGCTCTTCCTCCTTCAGGAAAAGGAATCTCAGGCCATGGGCGTGGTGCCGGGGGTGGGGGTGGGGGAACCAAGCAAACCGTGCACTCAATTTTCCATGATAAAGAGAAATTAAAAACAATAGATTTCATTCTATTTCAAGACTTTTAATAAACTGTAATTTCCATTTGGTGAAACAAAAAAATTTAATGGTGGCGAATGAAAAATAAGAAGTTTGTTTAGATGGGGGTTATTTTGTTGCTCCTCCACCTCAGCAGAGAATAAAATGAATGCCTGCGCCTGGATGTGTAGGGAACCAAGAAAGAAAGGGCCTCCTAAGGGTTGCCTATCGGTAGGCGTTCGCGTTCTCGAATTCCAAACTCTGCAACGGTTTGACGCATTTTCTTAGCTTTTTTAATGAATAAAAAAATTTTAATTCTCTTTTAAATACGAAAAGATTTGGCATCCAAACCATTCATTCAAATAAATGTGATGCGGGACCTCTTGTCGGAAATTTCTCAAATTGAGATAATTATTGTAGAGGATAATTTCCTCAACATTTGAAGACCAAAACTCTATACTATGTTGAAAAAGGTAAAAAAAAAAAAAACAAGAAGAAAATGCAGCCAATGTAGTTTCTTTATTGATATTCAGCCTACGGCTAACGTTTCGATCCTCGGTTTGGACCATCATCAGAGCTGGGGCTGTGTCAAAAAGGCATCTATCCCCGAAACGGGAGGGCTAGCTTCATGTGCAATAATGAGAATTGTGCACTTTAAATAACAAAACTGCTGTTATTATTAGAATTGAAATGCCGACTCGATCCTCTCACATATAACGAGACGGGCATTTCAATTCTAACAATAACAGCAGTTTTTGTTATTTAAACTAAAAAAATCTATTTTTTTTTTTTAATTTTCCCTTTCGTCTACTGAGGCCATTTAGGTAGGGGTTTGAAATTGATACAATTTTTTTTTTCATGCACTGATTGTTCGAGGTCACCCATCCGAGATTTCGCCGCGCTTGGCTTTAGGATCTTCTCGTTTATATAATTCAAAATGTTGCTTTTGTTTTACTTTCATTTTGTTTTGATTCGTTTGTTGTGAATATTGTTTTTTGTTATGATGCCTTTTTTTTATTTGTCCGCTTGATTTTTATTCCATTTTACTTTCCCCCTTTTTTTTTTTCCCTAATTCCAAAACAATTTAATATTTCTTACCTATGTATATATGTAATATATATATAGAGAAGTATTGGATTCATGTCAAAAATTCGATGTCGAGGTTTTGATGGATCTTCACGTTTTGAGGTCCCCTGAATCCAAAAAAGTGGTTTTCGCGACATGGTCTGTCTGTCTGTGTGTCTGTGTGTTGTGTGTCCGTGTGTCTGTGTGTCTGTCTGTGAACAAAATATCTCAAGAACGAAAAGAGCTAGGAGGTTGAAATTTTATATTTAAGTTAGGCACCCCCATGGGACGTGACACGAAGCTTTTGAACAAAATCGACCAAAAAGTACTAGTACTTTACTGATGCACTTTTTCAGTTTTTTTCGATTTTCTCAAAATTTGCTCCAACGATTTTTTAAAAAATTCAAAAATCAATTATTTTTTAGATTCTCTATAAAATGTATATTCTCATTTTGTGATTGAAATCTTCTGAAGACCACTTTACTCTTGTACTCCATAGAAAAGATAGGAGAAATGGTTGCCATGGTAACAAAATATAAACATTTTCCCATACTTATAAATTTTACATCTTGAAAATCAATGAACCGTACTGTCGGAAACTAAATACATGTCGACACAAAAAATCTGGTGTGACAAGCACAGAACACAACTTTCGATTACCGAAGGTAAGAGAAAGTTGTGTGCTGTGCGCCAGTCACACCAGATTTATATTTGTTTTTGTTATAATAAAACAAAGACATTTTTTGTTTGAGATTTGACTTTTATTTTGGTTTGTCTATTGTTTTTAATTTGCTGATTCCCTTCTTTTTTTTTCTTCCTCGTCGCGTTCAATCTTCTCCAAATCGCAATCCAATGTTTTGAAGATTGTTATTTTTTATATAAAAGTGTTAAAAAAAAATGTAAATGTTAAAAGACAAACCCAGCTGGGAATAAATAAATATAAAAAACATTTAATAGGAACAGGTGAATGTAGGCAGGCCTGCAGCATGGAATAAAAGAACTTTCTTCGACGTTTCGGGGACTCTTCACTCCCATCTTCAGGACGATAAATTGTTAATGTTTCGGTTCAGAATTCTAACATAAATTTGCATATGAATTGCGTCAAGTGCCTGGGCTGTATCTTTTGTGTTGAATGGGCCCGAAACATCAGCACTGGCCAAGATTGAAAGCCTGAGCCTTATGCACAGGCACCTACCGCACGAATTCATATACAAATTTATGTTAGAAACGAAACATTAACAATTTATCGTCCTGAAGATGGGAGCGATGCGTTCGTCCCGAAACGTCGAAAAAAGCTCTTTTATTCCATGCTGGCTGCCTGCCCTCATTCACCTGCACTCAGCCATCGAATTTCTTCTTTTCGAACTACTTGATAAAAAACATTCAACTCTATCGTGTCGATATTCTCCAAGAGCAGCGCAGCTCAAGGACACCTCTCCTTTAGATTTGCCTTTATTTTTTTGACATTTTTATTTTAAAAAATAAAGCAATTGTAGAATGTTAATTTCCAGATAACGAATCATGCTTATCACTTGTCTGAGAGAGCAACATAACTTGAATGTATTAATATGTATAGATAACGAATTAATTGTTGTTTTTACGGTAATATCAAGCGACCAGATAATCGGAATAGCTAGCTCAAAAGGAGGATTCCCTCCTGCTTCGATTATTCAGCGTTTTGCATGCGAAAAGGATCGGATCTTTCTGCTCTGGTGGTTAGCTAGAGGCTTCGTGTTAGCGTTATCCGGTTTGACGAACTCTGGAAAGATTTTTTTTCTTTTTTCAGCCGGTTTTTTCCGAGTCGGTGCGAACCAGCTCAATCCCAGCGACCGGGTTCACAAGGTTTATGTTTTATTATAAAATAAAATCAAGAGAGAAACAGAGAGAGAAATTCCTGTTTCTAAAAGCAAACTAATTATAGGACAACGAGATTATAATTATTTTTAGATATCTTTCCAATGCATACGTATCAAAGTACGGTAAATATAAAGATAAGAGTTCGCATCCAGTGGCGAAGTTAATACACTGTTTGAAAACATTTTATTGATTTTAAACAACATGCCCCTAAAAAGTGATAATAATTTTTCTTTGTAATTTTCTCATAACATTAATTTCTAAGCAGACATAAATTCTATGTGAGAACCATAATTCATAGTTCTGCTAACATTTTTCATAACATCATAACATACAAACATAAACATTATAAAATCGAATTTTAAAAGTCTCCTCCCTTTAAAGGCATATCTAGAGTCCTTTAGGGTCATATTTCTTATATTTATGACGTCATTGATGAAAATGCGGCACTGTTCCTATTCAACAGAAATAACTTAAAAATCTGGTGTGGCTGGCCCACAACTTCTTAGCACAAAGTCTTAGAAAACGCAATTTATAGCTGTGATGTTATATTAATAAGAGGGTAGAAAATGAGAGATGCAGCTTTATTTAATCCGCACGGCTGACGTTTCGGTTTGAGCCATCTTCAGTCATTCGCCATCAACTGAAGATGGTTCATACACGAAAGCGAAACATCAGCCGTGCTGATTAAATAAAGCTGCATCTCTCATTTTCTACCCTCTTATTAACAAAATCTTAGAGAGAGCCGAAAGCCAAAGAAGTTTGGCATGAATGAATAAAAAAAAAAAAAATTATTCACTCAGAGGCTAATGTAGGTAACGACCACGAGTTTCCCGAGCTAAACAAGAGGCAAACCACTTGTTTTCTTTCGAAGGTGCCACAAAGAACAAATTTATAATCTCTGTTCAAACGACTTCACTTTCGATTGCGCCTTGTCTAATTGGAATCAAAACACCAAAAATGAAAAAAGCCGACGTGCGAACTACAGACAGCAGTTTTTTGGAATTTCCAATATCTCAACTCAAAAGGTGCTCTCCTTTAGAATTGCATTCAAGTCCTTTGGTATTATATCTAATAGAGCAGATGATAGAAAGGCAATTATTATAATAAATGCAAATGAGGAAGGTGACAAGCAGATGACAGACAGCTTTATTAAATAGGCCTAGAGCATTATTAATCGGTACATAAAGCGACGAGTCATTTCTAGATTAAAGTGGCTTGTATTGGTGACAACTAGAAAGGGGGAGGGGGAGGGAAAAAAACGCAGCAGGTGTCGCAAAGCAATTTGGCTGGTGAAATCCAGTCAGAGCCAACTCTGAAGCCAATTGATAAGTTTTTATAGTTAGATAATGGATACTGAGAGAGAAGGGAGATAAGTTTTTATTTTTGATATCCCAAATAACATTTGTCTTTTCATCTTGCAAGGACCTTCAACTTCGGAATCTATTTTCGTCTTGATTATGGAAATTTTGGACAGAGACCTTGAAACTTGAATCAATCGCCTTCGTTTAGAACCTCAGGAAATAAGTGAAATCCTATAAAGAAAAGAACAATCCCAACGAGATAGACAACTAACTAACTGCCACCAAGTTAGCAAGACGGCAATATTTATTTCTATCGACTTTTGACATAAAACACAAACTATTTATTTATTTTGCCTCCTCTCAATGCGATCCTACAAGTTTTATTCTAGAAAATTGTGATGTCATCAGATGGACACAAAATATCGTGGAAATGGGATTTTGGTGAACATTTTTAACGGAATTATGATGAGATGCAAAGAATGAAATCAAGCAAAAAAGCATTCAAATAATCTTGCCAAGAAGTAAGAGGTGTCGACAAGTGTCAATATTGAGACAAGCCCCCAGGGTGGGGGTTCGGGTCCTCCAGATAGTCATTTAAATCATTTGGACAGCAAAAAATAAATACACCTGGATTATTTGTATTGTCGGGAATAGCAACTCAACAACTGAAGAAGGCAGTGAAATTTTGAACAAACCTTGTTTTTTTTTTTTAAGGCAAATACTCTTATTGAGAAAAGTAATTTATAGCTGGATGAAAGTTGTAGACGAGTGGCAGGATAAAGAAAAGCACCTAGCATTTATTTTATTTATTTAAAGCCTATTAAGCTAACTTATCGGTCTTGGTCGCGACCATCTTCAGAGCTTACTGTTAGAGGCTGTCATTTATCTCATATTGACAGCCCATAAGCTATGAAGATGGCCTCGACCGAGACCGAAACGTTAACTTAATGGTCCTTAAATAAATGAAATAAATGCTAGCTGCTTTTCTTTTCTTCATCCTGCTACTCATTTTCATTAAAACTTATAAAAAAGGAGATAATAGAATATTTAACGAATCGTGTATAAAGAGCAGGCACTGCTAACTGATTCTGTTTGTGTTGATGTCTATTTCATTGAATACGTTTGCAGTGGTCTAAGGGAAGAAAATTAAAGGCTCTAAGACAAATTAAATAGACACGTGAGGTTTTTGACACTTGTTTAATTAATTAGAGAATCTCCCTCGAGGAATTGAATGCATCTCTTGTGTTATTTCTGTAACAGGTTGCAAGGGCAGAGGTTTCGCTGGAGTCAGCCAGCTCGTACCGGATTAGACGAGTAGAGCGATTTATTCTTTTTCTGTTTGCCGGCCACTTATTGAACTTGACATTGATAGTTAAAAATGATAGAAAGAAGATTTATATGAAAAATCAAGTGTATTTTAAAATTACGTAACTTGATAAGAGAGGGGGAAGGGGGGGGGGACATTTTATATTCAAAAGAAGAAAATTTAAAAGAAATTTATCAGGTTTTAGAGATCGAGGTGATTTCCAATTCCATTTGGGGAAATAGACGTATGTCGGTCTGTAACAGTGGGTTGTCTAGCTTATTAATAACAACAATTAATTTCAGGGAATTAACACCATTCACATTTGATTGCAGGAATTTCCTTCTGTTATTAGTGGATGTATGTCAAATTATCATTATCATTATCAATACTATATATAAAGCGCTAGCCACTGACTTTCGTTTTATGTGCCTGTTTACCCCTCTCTCTCTCTCTCTCGCTGATCGGCCAGAGACAGAGAAAGTGGAGTCAGTGAGGGAAATTTAAAACTTTAAGAATAAATTTGATGCATTTGCTCACCAAAGGCTAAATAGCCCGAAATATATCGAGTTAGAAATTCAATATTTCTTTCATTTATAACTTTTCTTTCTTCTAATATAATAATTATTTTTAATCACATTCCTTTATACCATTTGGTATCCTTTCTTATTAATTTTAACTTTTATTTATCAAGAATGCCTTGAAAAAAAAAAAAAAAATTATTTATTTAAACTTACGTAATAATAAGAGCATTTCAACATTGTTATGACTAATTCCACCATCTTCTAATTAATATAAATAAATAACAAATAATTTTGAGAATTATAAATGAATCAAAAAATACCCGATTAATAAGAGTAATAATTTTATTTAAAATAAATAAATCAATGCAATATTTGTAAAAAATAGAATTGTTTTTGAAATATGCTAAAAGCAATTCGCAATGGCGTCTTGATAGTTTTCGATTTGTTTATATGAAGAATGCTAATCAATGGTAAGTTCTTTTGTTTTTTTCAAATTTTAATTTAATCATTCAATTGTTTGTTTATAGTTTTTAAAAAATTAGCAAACATTTTTGATCTTTCCCAACAACAAAATGGATGGATAACGAGGGGTTTGGGTTTACAATCGAACCGTCCGCCACAAATTCGAAAATTGTCATTTATTAAGATCATTGGACGAGTGATTATTCGCCGAACACGAAAGGTGAGTTTGCTATCAATAAATAGGGCTGCCAAGAGCTCAGGGGTGTCAATTCAAATTGTTTTTAGGTTTTGCGCAAAGGACGTGAGATGTGGGTGCAGCCAACCGAAAAGAGTGGACTGACAAAGAAAAAATTCCTAAAAGGCTTGAAAATTGTGACCCTTTCAGGAATATGTGTCGTTATTGGTTCAACTATTTACAAGTAGGCAATTCTTAAGCTTATAATTCTGAGTTGAAGACAACTCGAGTTGAAATCCACCTCATGGCAAAAAATTATCCAACTCTATTTGAGATGCCTCCTATGCTCAGGGGCCCATATCTTGTGGGTACGTGAATGGGGACCACGAGCTACCCGAGCTGGGACTATACTTTCAACAGGCGTCAGACCGTGCGACGAGCCGGCCTGTTCTATTTCTTCCGGTCGCAAAAAAACCGATTCCGCCGACCCCGCACTATGGGAATAAGGCTATGAAGGAAGAAAGAAGAAGATTTGAGATGCCTCCTCCTGAGGAAGGAAACGGGAACCCACCTCAGTATTATTCCCATGAAAGTTACTCCTCAGAGCAACCATATCGTGCCACGACTGATACTAATGACTGAAGAGATAGAGAATTCTTAGGCAAAGGAAGAAAAAAAATCGAATTTTTTAGAAATTTCTTTTAAATAAGAATCAATAGAGAAGTCGAGATATGAAGGAAAGAAAGTGAACTCCTTTTAACAATACGTTTCGACCAGATTTATTGAGCCATCTTCAGTTGTTTAGGCTATAACGATATTTACATTTTATAGCCAAAGTTGATTGTATATTTTATAACTGAAGATGGCTTGATACATTTCGACGAAAAGAGTTCATAGAGACTTCCTTCTTTCTCCGCATCTCAACTTCGAGCAAAATTGAGCATTTCCAAAAAAATCTGCTTTTGGTTTGTCCTCTACCCTCTACCTTTAATTTTAATTCGTTCTCAAGCGCAGAGATTAAGTTGACATTCGCTCCAGGTCACGTGTTAATGGACGTAAAACGTAATGATATTTTAATGGCTGGTTATATGCGAATTTAAGATTTATGGGGGAAGTATTATTTAATTACGTTTATTATTGTTTAATTACGTAAGTTTGTTAAGTGTTCATTTTTTGTGTGTTATGTAATTTGTATTTGTGTTTGCAGCTAGCCATCAAATAAATCCATATTTTATACCCTTTTTATATTATTTATTTCGTTCATCAGCTCGAAGCTCCAGTATTAAGGGCAGTGATGGTTTCAGGATCGGTTCTCCGCCGCCTAATTGGAGATTTCAAGACTTTGAAAAAGAAATCGCAAATTTGCCTGAACTCTCCAAGTTTTCTTTAAGATTTTTAAAGGAAGTATGTTCAATTTTATTAATTTATTTTTTATAAATTGATTTTAACATGAATCTTTATTTGTTCAGGTTCAATTTTATTGGCAACTTTTTATTTTCAAACCAAAATCTCGGCTTTTGCCAACAAACAAAGTATGCCTGCCTGCGTGCCTGCCTTTAACTTGGAATTCTTATCATTTTTTTTATTGACAGGACGAAGGATATCTGATCCCTAGAGAAATCTCAGGACCTCAGAAAATCCCAACAGAACTTTTAACAGTAGTTATAGAATTAAGAGATTTGCTTGTGCACGTGGACCACAGCCTGCTGACTGGGTGGAGATTTAAGAAACGTCCAGGATTAGACTCCCTGCTCACCTTTCTTAATGACGAATGGCGATGCGAAATTATTATTTACACCAATGAACACCCAGAGGTTGCTTTCGAGGTGATCAATCAATTGGAAAAAGACAGGTAGGTGCTGGAACGGGGTCCGAATAGTCAAAATAATAATCTATAATAAAATATACTCAAATTTTACATATAACAACTGAAATAGAAAATTATTTTAACAATTCTGTCCTGAAGATGCGGAGTTGAGTACAGTCAGCGTCACAAGACACAATTCCGACGTCTAAGCGTTCGGGTTGCCTAAGCTAAAGGTTCTCAGGCACTTGTGGCGCCGACTGCACCTCGAAAGCAGTGGATTTATTTTCATCATTCAGAAAAAAAAAAATTATTTACCTCTTTATATTGAGGAATAACGGGACAAAAGGTGATAGTGCGGTTGAAGCCGAAAGTTTTTATCGCTTAAAAAAATATTAATTTGTCATCATCATGATAGCATAGATTGATTTGATTTGAAAAATTAAGATCAGTTTAAATTTGAAACAAGCAAATCTCCATATATATAAATCAAATATAAAAAGAAAATTTTGTTCTAAGTTTTGCCCAACCGAAGGAGCGAAATTTTATTAGACTCTTTCAATCAGTCCTTGGATAAAATAAAAGGAAATATAAAATATAGGCGCATTTATATTATTTCAATAACTCTCATTTTGCATTTGACCAATATTTAATACTAAGGATTATTTAATAATATTAAAAATCCCGATATCGAATTTTTGACATGATCGCAATACTTTCTCTCTATATATTTCATATTAATTTATAAAATTCTTTTATAACAAATTAGGAATCAATTTTGATTCAAGAAAAATTAAAAAAACAAAAAAAGAAAGGATTGCCTACCTACAGGCGCATTAATCTTTAAGTTAAATTTGATGAAGTGAAATAAAAAAAAAAAAAGATTTTCTGAAATTCCCTTAGTTGATTCCTACGCCTGAGCCCTTGGAGAGATTTTACAGAATATTCTGCACGGCTCCCTATTTGAGTAATTTTCTTAAAAAAAAATTCCTCTCTCCGAGAAACTAAACAAATATTAGAGCTATGGAAAAAATGGGAAGCCCGAGTGACAAATTTAATCAAATATTGTCATTCATGAGAAATTGCCCGTGACCTTGTACCCGCCGTGTATTTAAATTGGCTATCAATCATTTAATGGGGTCTAAATGGCCTTAGATGCCGAAAAAGGCTTTAAACAAATTTTTTAAAATGAGAAAAAATCCAAATGGATATTTATTGAAGAAATTGAAAAGTGAAAATTTTATTCCAAAATGCGAGTTGGGTGTATTGAGATCAATTAAAAGATGTCTGCGTACCTGCAAACATTTGTTTGCACAGGATTTATTAATATTAGATCTATTTTTGGGGAATGAGGGCACTTCAACTAACTTGTCCAAGGGCGCCACTTTCTCAAAGAAACCCTTAAATAAAGTATGGTTTTAAACATTGTTTACAATAAATCACAGTTAGCAAAATCGCCGAGAACTACGAATGCTTATAAACAAAAAATATCCCCGATGGAGTTTCAGCGAAAGAGCATCTTTGATAATTAAATAAATAGTCCTATAACAAGAATAATAAAATCAATATTTTTAACAAAGAACGTAATAAGGCTCTATAGTTGGGTCAAATCTTGTCAAAGAGCTCTATCGATCCCTGTCAAAAATTTGAATGGATTACCGAAAATAAAGAACGTATGTAATGTCCAATTCTCAGTAGGGGGATTATGACGTCGCTCTATTTTCATAGGGGAGAATGCAGGGTTTGAAGCAAAACTCCATTATTTAATATGAAAAGAAATATTAGGTTGGTCTCTTGTCCAAATAAAACATTTGAACATGATCTACGAATCGAGATGTTTTGAATACTAATATCTAATTCAAATATAAAAATCTCGATAATATTTAACTATGATCTACAAGTACAAGTCACCAGAAACAAAAATCACTCATATACCACCGGTGGTGCACGCCGCCCGATGGGACCATCATCCCACATGCCCCACCGGTGGTACAGTGAGCGCCACAATTCCAAGTCCCCACCTGGTATCTAGAGCCTTAAGTATATAGCATAATATATGGTATATGGTGAAATAATTTTATTTTACCTTTTCAAATTTAAAATTATTTCACTATATACCATATATTATGCTATATACTTAAGGCTCTACCTCCCAGGTGGGAAGTTAATTGAGGCGTTCACTGTACGTGCCGGCGGGATCGTGTTAATCACAATCATGAAATGATTTCAAATTAATTAAGAATTGTTTTGAACTCTTAAGGAATATCCAATTTCGAGTGATTGCTGGCTGGCCAACCTGGCTAGAGAGTGAAGGGTCGATAAAACGTCTGGAAGTTTTGAACCGACCTCTGAGTCGAACAATCGCAATTGATACCGAGCACGGAGAGCCCATTTCAAATTTTATTATAATCCCAGCATGGAAAGGAGATCTCGATGATCGGACGCTCTTTGAATTGAAAACATTTCTAATTAAACTTTTGGAATTCGAGGTAAGCAAAATAAATAGAATAGACAAAAACAAATGTAAATATGTGAGAATGCAATTTTTTTTAGGAAGAGGATGTTCGTCATTTAATTGGACGTTATTCAACCAGTGGAGACACTCTCAAAGAATACCAATTAAGCAATCTAAAAAATCAACAAAACACGCAAACTAATCCCGAATGAGGAGAAGAAGTTGAAATTTTTTTATAAAGTAGCCGAAATAAATAAAGCTATTTCTTGTTGTTATTGTACCAAAGAGCCTTTTGCATCGACTTTTTCCACTCTTATCTTCAGTTTATTATTATATAAAAGGAAATGCGTAAATATTAAGGAAGTTTGAATTGAATGACGCAAGAATAAAATTTGTTTTTTCACTGAGAAAAATTGTGATTACTCTTCGAATGTTTTTTTTTTTTTTTTTTTTTCTTTCCAATATAAACCAGCTAAATCCAACCCAAATTTATTGGACTAAATTAAAGAAGGCCATATTTTATTTGATTGTTAAATGTCCTGAGGGAATATTAGAAAGTAATACAAATTAATGAATGGAGTTAAAGGTCTCTGTGCACAGCAAAGTGAAATAAATAAAAAATTCGTTACAACATTTCGAGTATCTTCAGGGTAACAAATTAATCATTAAAATGTAGATGTTTAGTATTGAATTATTAGAACATGATTCTTTTTTTTGTAGTCAGGAACTACAGCTCCATGCGTTTTTTTATTTAATTTTTTTTAAAATAATAAATATGAAAAAACTTTTAGCGGTGCAAAAGTTGAATAGGATTCCAAATTTTCCTATAAAAGACAGGGGAAACGCATCAGGCGGCTATTGAACACCGCCAAAGTCTCCACCTGATTAAAGCAAAGGACAGGATTGCAAGATCGATGCAATTAATGGACGGAGAGGCAAGGACAAAAGAGCAATGCTAACTGTCGCAGTTTGAAATACGAATACTAATTTTAAAATTCCCTATCACTCACTGTACCAAAAAACTGGTGTAATGATGAAATAACAAACACAATTATTTAGGCGTTTCACCCAACATCAGTATAAATCTCATGTTCAATGAGATATTATCATTATTTTTAATCCTGAAGATGATGGTGACGAAACATTTTCATTATGTTTATCACCTGTCTGCTCTCTGGGAAATCATGAGAGTAAAGCAAAATTGGCCAATAAATGCTCGATAGTTCGAGAGACACAAAATTCTTGAAAAGAGAAATGAATAAATGAATATGAGCTCACCAGGTGCTGTCAGCAAGTGACGAGAGAGCAGGAACAGGAGGAAGATTATTGTTGTTGTTGTTGTTGTTGTTGTTCGGTGAATTGTTTCCATTGGAAGAACTCATTTGAGAAGAATGCCTTGTGACGGGGTCAGCAGGAATCAGAGAGTCGCTGGTCAGCTGCACAAACAAATTTTACTTCAATTTAATCTTTTTATTTTAAAGTGCAAATTATTATTTTAATATATTATTTATTCCAAGAATTTTAATTTTTAAAAATAATTAATTTAATCAAAAATAAAATTCTAAAAATTTTTAGCTTTTGAGAAATCCCTCTTTGGAGTTAAAAAAAGAAAAATAGAAATAAAGTTAAAAGAGAAACAAAACAAAAGGATTGCTTACATCATTGAGAACTGTGCATTCGTAAGAAGGCTGATATTTTTCTTGCTCTGTTAAAGGCCTTTTAAGAATTTTTTCTCTGTCTTGTTTATGTTTGCGATCTGCACCTTTTAACTAAAAAAAAAAAAAAATAAATGTTTTGTTTTCTCCATATTCCTATTCCTTGGCTTCCCTTAATAAAAAAAAACAATTGTACAAAAAAAAAAAAAATTGATTGATTTTAGTTGGGATAGAAAAGAAAGTCCGTTATTTGACCTCATGGGCGTAACTTAGAAGAAAAATTTGATAGTCGTTAACAAATGTTTTTTTGTTATATACTCGTACATTTGACGCACAATTTGGGATTCTATATTTCCAATAAGAGGCGGTTAAGCAAAAGAAGAAAACGCAGCTTCCAGCCAAATCTCAAATCTCGGAGCAGAATCATTTATTCTCTGCATTTCCATCCCTTGTTAATCCACGTCTTTTTTTTATCTTTGCATTTATATATTCGTTTAATTCGTTTAAAGAAAAATTTAAAAATTATATTAAAAAGTATTCGGTTATAAGTTTCAATTTCAAAAATATTAATTTTTAATACAATTTTGAAACTTATAACCTATTTAATTTTTAAATTTTCCTTTATAGATAATGTTTCAACTAGAGCCAACGTTTGCTATTGATGGGATAATTCTGGCCCCTTCAAATAACAATACAAAACATGGGTAGAGTAGGAAGCAACTGCCCAGAGCCTCTTTTGCGGACTGCTATTTCATTTGAATGTTGATTCAAAAAAAAATGTGAGAAGAATTACCTTAAAGACTTTAATTTGACAAGCGGCTGCATGTAATCTGTCACCTCCTCTTAAATAAGTTTCAACTTGTATTCGAAAAGGAACTCCTTTCTCGCCTCCATGCTTTTTGGCAGTAAACTCCGTAGATATACAATTTACCTATGAAACCAAACGATCGAACAAAAAATTAGAAATTATCAAAGAGGAAAAAAAAAATAATAAAAAAAAATGTCCATACTTTAATATATACACCAACTTCTTTGGTTGGATCCCAGAGAAATTGCACTGTATTGAGATTAGAGGTGTCTTGTTGGACATCGAAGATGCCATAGGAAAGGGGAACGTCCACTTCGAGGATTCGCTCGCCGGGACGAGATGCCTGCCATTCAGCCATCTGCTCTCGTTCCGTGTATTGCAAGCGTCTTTCGTGGAAACAGATGCGAATGACACTCTGCAAATGAGAAATTGATCATTTAATTGCATGTCTCTAAGAAGGAATGAATTGAATCAATCACCCCATCACTCAAGTAAAAACAAAAATATAGGCCATAAATTCAGTAATAACGAGTCCACAGGTCGTGCAATTACAATTTTTTAACAAAATTTTAAAATCAAAATCAAAATGGATAGCAAGTCTATATAAGATTATATTAATTAAAAATATCATTTTTAGATTGGGATTGGCATCTTAACAGAGGAGAAATTTTATTTAGTATTTTTTAGTGAAAGGAGCCGGAATAGCAAAAACAAAAGCCTGATCCGATTTTTCAACAATTTATTGAGACGTTTTGAGTGTAACAAATTGGACATAAAGTTCTCTCTCGCTATTTAATGAGAAGGAAGGATCGTTCTACTTTGTTCACATGATACATGTATTGTAGGTAAAATGTTGAAAGACTGAAGATGGAACCCGAAACGTCTCAAAAAATTTATTGTTTTTGGCGGCTCTCGCTCCTTTCACTATTTTGCAGGCCACATTTACTATTTTCTTTCAATTTTCAAAATTCTTAACTGACTTTGAAGAAATTTCACAGTTTCAGATTTTCATAATTCCATGCTATAAAAACGAAATCAAAATCAGTTTTTTTTTCGTTGACATTAAATAAAAGGTGAAAAAATCCATTCTTGTTTTTAACGATGATGGAATTAGATTTTATTCTTAATAGAAATATTTGTATTTTATAAGTAAATCAAACTGAGTGATGATATTTGGGTTAGAAGAGAAAACAAACAAATTTATTTTCTCACACATGGGGAAATTTAATCCTAAAGGGGGATAATGCTCTCGATGGAATTTTATTTTACAATTTGCAACCAAAATGGCTTCAAGGAAGTTCGAATTTCGAAATAAGAAAGGCAAAATATTGAGAGCAGAAAGGACTATGATCAATGATCTGTGGTTCGTTTCCCCAACGGGTTTAAATAGGCAAGCCATTGAGTCGTCTCAGCTATCTTTTCCCTTCGCCTGCACTCGCGACAAGACAACAGGATGCATTGATAATATACTAATATGGCGCCATTCTGATTGCAAGTTGAAAATATCGTAAAAGGCGTAATGAGTAAAAACACTTCAACTCTCACAAACAGTTTGTTGGAAAAGCAAAACATGATTACGGACAACTCTATACTCTATAAAAAGAGAGGGTGGGAGGGGATACCTTGAGAATTTTGCCTCGATAAGCACTGAGTTCACCAAGTTTTTTCAATTTAATTTCATAAGATTGTCTTTGGTTGAGATATGTGAGTGTCTCTTCGTTGAGTTTAGTTGCTATAGACGTCGCTGCTGCAAGAACATATTGAAATCGGCAATCGATCCCAGGCGAAGTGGAGCTGGTAGAAACTGCTGGCGCTGATGGCGAGATTTTAGGTGATTTGATTTTTGTATTCGGTTTGAAATCTTCTGAAGTGCTGCACGCAGTCACTAAAAAATAAATTCGATTATATTTAACATGCGAATGTGGGTATATAACTATACTCGGTATAGAGTTAGAAATTATTAAATATCTCAAATTAATTAACTTTTAGTACAGTTTTGTTTATAGATATTGATCTATTATTATAATAGAAGACGAATTTTTAAGCCTGAGCATTGATAAACTACCCTGCGCGCAGTGGCGTCATTTCAACTTTTTCTTGAAGGGGGGGGGGCAAACATTTTTTTCCTTAAAATCTACTTACAAATAGGTACTCAAATTTTGGCCAAAAGATATTTAATTTAATTAATTGTTTAATTTTGTTCAGTTTATATACTCATAGGTATATTTTGAAATATTTTATTTAGAATAATATAAAATTTTATAAAAATCAGAGCCCTTGGGGGGGGGGGGGGGGCAAATGCCGTCCAAATGACGTCAGTGACTGCGGTGTCAATTTAAGAAACATTTAATATGAAATATCCCTTTCTAACATGTAAATAAATTTAACACAAACACAAATCATTTAAATAAAATCAAGAAAAATATGTCGATTTTTCAATTTGAGGGTCAAATCAACATAATCGCGATTTGTTTTGTTGAATTTTAATTAAACATTTTGTTTTTTATAAGAATTTTAATAAAATAGACAAAGAAAAACTGAAATTGAACGATAATTTTAAAATTTTAGAAATTTGGCCTTAATAAAAAAATTTCGACATTTTTATCTTTGTTTTATTTAAATTGTAATTGTTTATTAAAATGATATGGATTTGTGTTAAAGTTACTTAGAAATGCATAAAGATATTTCATAACAAATATACAGGTCTTTTTAAGAAGAAACAAAGTATTGCTATTTTTTTGCTCACTGTACAGTGAGGGACAATATTAAATCTCACCCTAACTGGTTTTAGAGCCCGACGGCGTGTATAAATAAATAAATAAATAATAATAATAGAAAAGTTAAGATTAAGAAACAAGTTCGTAGCCAGATATTTAAGCTATCTGAAATATTTTATGTTTTCATATCTCAACGAATTCCCTGGGTACTGTCCCTCACTGTATGTACATTAGACAGTATTCTTACAATAATAAGGACTTTTAGGTATTACCCAAAAATCTTAACTGAATGATGGTCATTTTAATTGATAATTAGAACACACACGAAATTGAATCTTTTATAAGTAGAAAGATTACCAATATTAAGAGGATCTTGTTTTCCCATAGTATTTAGTGAAATGGCTGCAGATGTGGTCGTCGAAGTGTTGCTTATATTTGTTGAGTTTGTTGTTGTTGTTGTTGTTGTTGATGAGCCAGCAGTTGGTGTAGAGGTGAATGGCCACCATTCCCACTTGCAGAGTTGCTTTCAATAATATTGTTATTGTTGGCGTTGTCTTTATTATTGCTCAGCGCGGATTCCAGGCCATTTGCCAAACTAGAAAACAATAAAGTGTTAATTAAATTTGATGAGTAATTTAATGATTGATGAAACCTTGGAGGAATCCAACCCTGAGGGGAGGGAGTGAGGGGGGGGAGGGTTTGTTAAAATCTTCCAAGGTAAACTTGTCTAGAAAACAGATTAGCTTTACAAAATACTTAGTAAGAAAAATTATTTATATAACCATGTTAATTAGCAATTAGTGAATGTATTCGTGTAGATGATACCTTTGCTCGAGATGATTTGTTGGAGAATTCGCTTCTTGTTTAAGAACGGTAAACGAAGGAATCGCAAGCAGAGCCTCGCTGCAAAAAAACAAAACAAAAAAAAAAAAATAAATATTATAAATTTTTCTTTCTCTTGAGTTAATTTTATTTTTCCTCTGAATTAATGTTTAACTTAATTTTATAAAAATAAACACTCCGGGAGTGACCCGGGATTATTTTAACTATTGCACCAATTTCTCATGTGAGGATAGGCTCTAATTGTTTTGAGACAGCGACAGGTTTCGGTGCAACCAGCCCCCCCACCCTCCAGGGTTTTTTTCTTTAATCGTTGTTTGATAGAGAGAAACACTGGATAAAAGACATTTTTTGGCAATAATACAATTAACCTCAAAGGTTTACAACGTTTTTATAGCCTTTATCAGGTGTTGAGAACTACTTGGCTGCCACCTCCTGATTTCGTCTTTTTTAAAAAAAACTTAAATAGCTGTGAATTCAGTTATTTTTTCGATAAATAAAAAGCAAAAATCATTTACTGAACTCGGAAGTCTCTCTTGTTTTATAGGTGCTGACGTTTCCATCTTTAATTTGTCAGTGCCAATTTCGAAGCTTATTATTTTGTATTCTTTGGAATAAATTTATTCTTGGTGTTTGCTGGTCCTCAGCACCTGATGACGGCTGCAGCGAAATTTTGTAGTTAATTGAATTACTTGTATTATTGTCTTTTATTTCTAATCAACTAAGATGCTGCTTACACGTAGGTTCGATTCCTGCGAGTGCCTCATTTTTTATGCAAATAAAATTCCTCTAGTGGTTGCTAAAATTACATACAATCAAATAAAAGGAATTTTTTTTTAAATTATCTCGAATGATAAATAAAAAAAAAAAAAAAAAAAAACGATAACTCTGTGTCGTGTTTTAAATATCAATGATCCCCTGCCAAGGATCAAGAGGTCGAGATATTTCTCTATCATTTATAATAATAAATCTCTCGATCTCTTGTTATATCTGCTTTTTATTTATTTTATTTCAATAAGGTACGTAATCTCTATTCTTTCTATAAATAAAAAATGAAGCATGTGATGAACATTATTTCGAAATTCTCTTCAAATATTGATATTAATTAGAAGTTAAAGAAGAAAAGAAGAAAAGATGATGCCGCCAGATTGAAGAAAAAATACAAAAAACTAAAGACAACTGGAATTAAAATCCCGTCCCTAT
Organism: Euborellia annulipes; assembly: GCA_023213315.1. Lineage (NCBI taxonomy): Eukaryota > Metazoa > Arthropoda > Insecta > Dermaptera > Anisolabididae > Euborellia > Euborellia annulipes. The sequence continues at coordinate 4,960 of JAKCPI010001999.1, read as the reverse complement.
TTATTTCAAATGATTGGTGTCCAATTAAATTGAAATAAATATCTCAACCTTTATAATAAATTGATATTACATACAAGAGAAGTGAAACTTGTAAGTTGGTGGGAGAGAGGGGGCAGGAAAAAGAAGGAAAAAAAAAAAAAAAGGGGGGGATTTCTTTCAAACCAAAATTTAACCCCACAAACCAGGCGGGGTTGGGGGGCCCACCCCCCCCCTTCATCAGGACTCTAAACATTAAACTTGAAACTTGTAAGCAAAATTAGGGTTAGAAAAAAGAGATTAAGAAATTAGTTTTTGAGGTGTAAATCTGTAGAGTCAAATCTCGACTCTATCTTGTTCCAGCTAACGAAAATTCAAATGTGCGTGAAACTCTTCTTGGCTGGTGCAGGGGATGCAGCGCTGCAGGCGTAGCAAGCGAACGAACTTCCTTTATCGTGTTTAAAGAAATCTCATAAATTTTTTAATTCGCATTTCCCAATTTTGTTTTTAGGTGCACTTTAGCTAGAATTGCTATTTATTTGCATATTTTGGAATTGAAATTATTAAAAAAAATAAAATATAAACATATCTTTTTCTGCTCAGCCAAACCCTCGCTAATAGAATAGTCAACTGTAAGGACGATACGTCAATTGTTTCAATATATCTAATTGCTGGCCCCGAAAAACAAGCGCGTGGAACGTCTCCCGAGAGCCATTGGTATCTATTGAAATTAACTAAAAATGAAACCCTAAATGGTCTCAGGAGTCAAAAAAAAAATTATTTTTATATCTCAGCCGCTGCGATTGATTTTGCTTTCACGGGGGGTCCGAGCTTCTGCAATACTTAAATGTATTACTTGACTTCGCTCAATTGTTTTTTACCATTATATAATGTATGCATTTTACTATTAATCATAACCGACATAAATTATCTGGACTTGTAATAAAGAGCCCTATCCCGATAAGATGAACACAAAAAAAAGTAATAGCCGTCATCTCCGTTTAGCAAGAGAGTGGGCCTGGGAAATTGTATTTATCAAGGAGATCAGGTGCGAGGGTGGATTCAGTTAGACAAGTCCTCGTTGGAGGGGAGAACTCTCGCCTACGATGTCTCCTCGAAAAGTTACCTCATGGATAAATAAATAAAAAAATATCAGGTGGAAGTACCTGGTAAGTCCAAATATCATCAAAGACAACGTGGATGAAGAAAGACTTGTTTTCGGCCCGAATTATTTTATTTCCCCTTGTCGACGTTTCGGGGACTAAACAGCACCCATCTTCAGGACAAAGTAAGAGGAGGCAGTGCTAATAATTGTTTAACACCTTTGTTCTGAAGATGGTGACGTTTAGAGCACGAAACGTTGACAAGGAAAAATAAAATAATTCGGGCCGAAAACATATGTTTGCATATTTAAGGTTCAGAGGGAGCTATTTCGTATTCATTTTGTTTTTGATTTCTTTTTGTTTTGTTTTATTACGGAAAGTTGGGAAGATTTGCAATTTAAGATCAAAAGAAATGGCAATCTTAGCAAGGGTAATTCGTAGTCTCTCTCTCAATATTTATATTTCAATGTTCGAAATAAATAGAGAATATTCGCTAATACAAATCATGTGTAGCTCTACCAAAACATTCCATTAAATGGAAGTAAACATTTTTTTTTTTAGAGTTATCATTTCAAATGTCCTTCAATTTTACAAGATTAATTGAGTTTGAGTTTATTTATCTTTGTGATTTTGTTTTTTTCTTAAGAATGTTTTTTTTTTTTTTTTTTCTTAATCTTCAATTTTTTGCGTTCTGCGATTCGAACACCTGGCAAGGAGCCACCGAAGGGCCTGAAGTCACCCTTTAAATCTGTGCTTGTGCCACCACCAGATTTTACATAAATTTATTTATTTGTTAAATATTTTTCGAGATCTACTAGGTATATATTTGAATAAGATATTAGTATTCAAATTATACCTCGATTCGGACTTTAACTCAGTCATAGATATATTTAACAGAGCGTGTGTTTTTTTTCTGGTGAGGCCACCGGGAATCGAACCCAGGATCTCCAGCCTATCCAGGACATATTTATTGGGTTTTAGGCAGTGCGATCCTTTAGACAATTTTGAGGATTAACATTTTAAAGAGGAACTAAATTATGAATTTTAAAGACGATGCTCCTATCCCATTTTCAACAATCAAATATCTTCTTTTTTTTTTTTTAATCTCTTCTGGTGGGTTCCCCCTCAAGTATAATCCTCACGATGATTCATGGTGGATTTATAATAAAGACAAATAATAGACCTGACGTCGACGTAGGCTTATAATAAATAAATAAATAAAAAGAAAAGAAAATGCTGACGTAGAGGAGAAATGCCTGTTTTCATTTGAATAATTAAAGTTGATCAAGAACTAACCAGAAATAAGTTCTCTAAGTTACACTCCGGAAATAATATGAGGATATAAACTTAATGAAATCAAAACAAACTCTCTATTGCTTTCATGTTAAAAATTCCAAGTTGAGATTTTGATCCTCCAAAATAAATCTTGCAAAACAAATAATTCAACATAAATATACAGTAATTTTTCTATTTTATAGAATAGCTCTAGACATTTTAAATATCCAAATAAATTTTCTCAATTTTCCTCATCGAAAAGAATAGACGTTAGGTTTCTGCTGTTTAAATTAAACCTTACCTAAACAAATCGGGGACAATCGATCATTAAATGTCTTACTGTAAATGACTCTACAGAAAACAAACCAGGCTGGATCTTCCCTATTTATTCTTACTGTTAGAGAAGTTCTTAACATCATCGTAGAAATCCTCCAAGAAGTCATAACTAGCCTTATTTGCCCCTTTCAACTGCTTCATTTCCCAAGATATTGCAGTGGCTTGGAAACCACATAACCTACCCTACCCTTCTCGATGAGCTCATTCTAGAGAACTTGAAGAGGAATAAAGATTTAAAATAGACAAAAGTGTGCTTTGAGAGTCTGTAACAATTATGCCTGAGTGATTTGACACGAAAGGTCTCTGTATCCAGAGGCTTTTAATTTTTGGCTGCACCTGCCTTCTAGGATAATATTCTGAGCGAATGTAGAGGACTTAAATAAAATAAATAAATAAATACTATCTTCATTTTGTATTTATTTTATCAGCTCCTTTGAAGAACAGGGTATGCATGTATTTGGAGTAAATCCGTCAAATATTTTTGCCAACATTTTTAAGAATCACGTTTTTTTTTTTTTAGTGGAAGTCTAGCGGTGTATAGAAAATTTTACTCTTTAAATTTGAAGAGGAAACTTTGAATAAAAAAGATTCAGAGTTGCTAGAGACAATTTACAAATAATATTGACTCTTATTTACTATTATTCCTCTCGTGGACCTTGGAACAGAGTCAAAGAGGTCCAGTTTCACGTTCTAAGGGTCAGGGGGGTCATCTTATTTTTTTTTCAAATCATATTGGCAAATAGAATAGGTATGAACGTAGTCTCGTTCTTATCTTATGCGCTTTTTTATAATCGTTAAAATTCAGAGTTTACTCTTAAAATTTTAGAGAACAATTTTCTATTCACCGCTCGATTTTCACTAAAAAAAAAGTGAATAATGTAGAAACAGCCACAGGACTGTGACTACTACACGTCAACTCCCACTGACTGCCACAAGAGAATTTTCAAACATTATTAAATATGACTAAAAATGAAAACATCTTGACAAAAATTTGACAGATTTAGTCCAAATAATTGAATCAAATTTATTAAAAGAAACAAATCGATCTGGCGCACGTGTTCATTTACTGGTGCGGACAAATTCAAAAAGGAGTTGGAGAATCACATCGGGGTCGATTACAATAAACAAGAAAGCAAAATTCCTACAAAAAAAAGAAAATTTTGTCCACCCCCGAGGGGGAAATAAAAAATGATTTTAAATCTCTTTAAAAATAAATTTCACTTACATTAAAAAAAAAAAATGTAATCACAACCACAAAAGCGTTTTTATTACAATAAAATAAATAAATAATCACAGGATTCAATCACCCTGATTTATTCTCATTGGGATCTTATTTTCTGATGTGCTCGTTATTTTAAAAGCATGAATAATGCCAATGTCAACAATTTGAAGTAAATAAATAAGCAAGTACCTTGTGGGTCGAATGAATATTAAATAGAGAATGTGTCACTGGCTGATGGCTGATCACGTTGACGTTTGTATTCAAGCCAAAAACGAGCCAACGAGAGAGAGGGAGGGGGGAGAAAATAAAAGAGAGAGAGACGTGTAGAGAACAAAACGATCCGGTTCAAACTGGATCGACTCCCAAGTTAGTTATATGGAGTGCCGAGAGCCTAAGGAGAGAGAGACAAGTGGAAGGGAGAGGGAGAGAGAGAGAGAGAGAGAGAGAGGGACTTTACTATTAGTTAAATAGCTTACGAAAACCCCTCCAAACTATATCTTAAATGATTTCAACGTACCTGGCGCGATATGAATCATTTTATAAATACAATCTCTCTCTCAATCGAACAGAAAAACTGTCCCGCCCGCCTAAAGTGGGACCATATTCTTTTATGTCGCTCTCGAACACCCTTCGGTTAAACAAAGATATTAGGTTTGTTCTTTTCGCCTGCTATTGCAATATAATTCACATATTTTGCTCCTTCTTTCTGTTCGTTTCATTTTTTTGGTACGCTAGCTCCTGTTCGTTTCAATCTTGGCTAGGGCAGAAAATGAAAATTTTGATTTATAATTTGATCCAATGAAATAAGTGGTGTGAATTAATGCAGGGCGATCTCAGCTTACTTCATTAGATGACCACCTTTCACTCGGTCGCCCATTTTCTTTATTTCCACCTCGGTCAAAAATAACATTCCTAATTAATATCGAAAAAAGATAGTATGTTTTAAGTTTTATTTTATTTTTTTCCATTAATTTTCTTTTATTAAAATATTAAATGTTTTTATTTATTTAAGGAACAACGTTATAAAAAGTAAGCCAGGACAAAATGA